>JAZHYW010052191.1:0-72187 GCA_037355805.1 Ixodes ricinus
TTATATCATCATCATCATCATCATCATCATCATCATCATCACCTGATGTGTATCACCTGCGTTCAAGAAGTAAGCACAAGATAGGATTTGTTCATTGCCGACGCCGACCGCTGTACTGCCACTATAGAACTGGCGTACCCATTGCGTGACCTTGTTTGTTACGTCTTCGTTGTCATTAAATTGCTTCGTAAATGTGAGCGTATTTTGTTAATGTCTTCGTTTTATCGAATGGAGATTTGGCGGTCAAACGCTGGTGTCGCCCTGATTTTTATCCAGGCGAACGCGGGTGCCATATACGTTGCCAGTTTCATATCTAGAGCTGTGGCATACTGAACCTGTTCCTGACCCTACTTATTTAACTGACGACTCACTTTCACATCGGCCGCACCATAGCTGCAATGTCTCCTTAGGCGTCGCGTTGAATGTCCCGCATGTCATCACTGAAGCTTCACGAGGCACAAATACGTTACGGAAGGCCGTCAGAAAGTCGATTGTGATCACGTTGCTGGGGACGCACGCTCATCAGTGATAGATGCATGAAGAGGTTTATTGCACTTCTGCGTAGAATTCGTTGGTCATGTGTAGAAAGGGAGGGGATGAGTGAGAAAACGAGTCCCAGCCGAACTCTGATGCAATTGCCGTACAACATGCTCGGTGAACGGCACCACTGTCCTGTTATCCATAGAGTACAGCGAACGCCGTGCGAGGCGCAAATTTGCGCCTGCGTTGGGGCAATGCTCAGTGTCAGTTCACTTCGACAGTATTCGAGCAGGTCAGATGCACAGTGTGTTTCAAGGCAGTTGTCTTCCGTAAAAAATAAGAGCTAATATTGTATTGCCAAAGTCAGGCTGTCAGGCCTGCGGATGACCAGTTAGCGACGCTTAATTGCGGCGTTATCGCTGATGTATGAAGCGAGGGGATAATAGAGTGTAGCCATTGCCAGCTGCGCCGCATCGGGATGGCGCCACAAGTAAATAGCGTCGCTAACTCCGGTCGTCTGCGACCGCGTCTAACCTCTCACTCTGCGCGGCGTTAGCCCCATTTTCCAGGAAGACAACTGCGCCCTGAAATTTCATGGCAAACTGACCTGTTCACGTTAATACTTCGGACGCAGATTGAGTTTATGCGTAGGGCCGGCTGTCCCGCTCTACAAGCGGAATATCCCGCTTTGGGCACCTCTATTTGTCGGTGATAGTGAAAGTGACAAGCTTCCTTCCGCGAAGCTCTTCATTCGTCTCCACTTTTGTAGTGAGCGAACGCTGCGCGAGAAGGCAGTCTCTTCACCTCTTCGCCTTGCCTAATTAAAGAAAGCGCGAGGGCCTTGCGAAAGTATTTTCAGCCTGCACTCCCACCTGTCAGCGACCGTAGAGTGCTGAACTGCGTTTATCGTAGGCTACCCGATTGGTGCCGCTGTTCTCTCCTCCGACCTGCTCAATTGCCGCTGCCCGTCGACGTCTGCCATGACGACGGCCGCCACCGCCAACAGAGTGACCATGATGGGAAGTTTATTCGAGTCTTCGAGCCAGCACAGTGATGCGGTTGCCAGCAGCGCCAGGTCGTCGATATAATATGGCAAATTCCTGACCGTTCCCGCTGTGGTGCGGCCCGTAGGCCGCCCTTCCAGTGCGTCCAGCGGAGGCATCGAGCACGGAATCTCCAATCCGGTCCCAACTTATCCCGCAACCCGACGTGTCTTCCGTAACCTTCCTTGCAGGCCGCGTCAGCGCCGTGCATGATCTATATCTCCGCTTGTTCGTTCATCTTAACGTAAGCCAATGCCAAATCGCTAAATACAAAAGAAAAAGTAGACGGCGGTCTTTTACTTATGCAGTACGTCAAAGATGAACAAGTAACTATATCACTCGACAGAATGAGAACGACAGGGTGTCTCGGCCTCTCAGCTACGCGCTCATGTCGCCGTTTGCGACGCCTCTGCGCATTACTGCGGGGAGGCACGAGCAAACGGCTATTGCTGAGTTCTCCCAATGTCCTCACTCTTCAGTGACTATAGTCTGGTTCAGTCAGGATCGTTTCGCATTGACGATATTCGCGCCGCGGCCCTTTGCGACCGGAGATATTGATGGCGCCGAGCCAACACAGTTCGCCGTATTCGCACACCGTAGTTAAAACAGCGAAATATACAATTACTTGCTCTTCTCGTTCCTTCTTTCGCGGCATTAAGAGCCAGTTTTTAAAATGAATACCTTCCCTCTATGGATATGAGTCATACTTTCCACTGCCGTGCCACGCTACATTTAGCGTTTTCGTTAGCTCGTGCGAGTTCCAAGTTTGAATTAACGGAGCTTGCTGATCAGGGCGGAAAATTTTGGCTGATTTCCGCGTAAATGACGGCAGTTCTTCGTGAATCCATGCGCCACGAGAACTGCCGTTGACGCGCAAAGCGTTGCTCGATTCCAGAAGAAAGCCGATTTACGCTATTGATGCTCCTGTGATCGCTTACGAAGAGAAAGCACACTTCAGCGCCAACGGTTACGCCAAATTTCGGGAATTCTGCGATCTGCGCTGCCTCCATTTTCGCTCGTTTTCACTGCGTTTGAAAATTGTTTTTTCACACTGTTGCAACGTCAATCGGTAATAGTTTGGACTAAAATACTGCAAACTCACTCTGTTTAGTTGTAGTTTGCCAGGGTCACCATAGATGGCTTCAGCGTTCTCGTCGTCTTAGCGATATCATTGCCGCACACGCAGCCTGGCCTGCAAACTACGTGCGAACCAGCATTTGAGGTGGACAGTGGGATCAGGTTTACTGCGTTGCAGCAATTTCAATCTCCACTGCCATGCTCGGTTTTGTGTCTAAAGATACTCGAGTCTATCTTATTTTCTTTCGAATTTTAATTTTATGATATTTTGTTCTGAGGGCGCATCAAGCCGTCATAAGACATCAGACAGACTTGTCAAGCTGAGATATGGCGCGAGGCCGAGAGGATCGTTGAGGGCTGCATACGTGCTCAGTGGCAATGCAGTTTTGCTTGTCTCGTCATTTTTCAATTTGGATGTTTTGTAGTATGATATTGCTTTTTTATAATCGTATTTTATTCAGCTCATGTTTTCTCTAGATTTTTCATGATTATTTGTTTGTTATTATTTGTTCCGGTTTGCCGCGCCTTAGCCCTGGTTTTATGTTATTTCCTGATTCAGCACTCTACACAGGATTTGTGTCGCGACGATTCTGGCGCGGTAAATTGTAGAGGCGAAATTAATTTTACGCGCGCCAAAAAAAATTTAGAGAACCAAAATAATTGTGCATGTTGCTCGTTGTTGCGCCTTTATTAAATGCGGCGGCTCTCGTTGGATATGGTCTTAAAAGTGGCGGGACGTGTTGGTCAGCTCTGACGCTTTGTCAAATGTGGTATCGGGCGGACGACAGAATGATGCTTCTAGACACTTATATTAACGCAGGCCGGAATCCCAGCCATAAAGACTCTTCCAAAAAATTTTTTTTCTCAGGAAACTGGAGCTAGACGCCACCACGGCAGAAACATGTTTGTGTCAAATTCCTCTTAGAAATGGAGCTAGCAATGCATCAGTGGCTCATAACAATGCGTTCTAGTCTGTACGACTAGTTTGTCCGTTTGACCATCATTTACTCTGCGGTTGTATTACCTAGTTGCTCTAATCTTTTCTGCATATGAATAGGTCATCGTTGTAGCGATGGCTGCTAATAAAGATGGACTACGTAGTAATTTTAATCTGTTGTCCTGCCGTTCCATAGCTGAGGTTTGGAGTCGTATTGTCAGTACACCAAACGTGTTGTGATTTTATCTGAGCTAAACCCAAATTTAAATTGCTTGTTCACCGGGCGTTGTTTTGGATTATCTAGCTGATTTACGAGCAGTACGTGTATCAGCAATGGGTTAATGGCTGATTCTGAAGTATTTAGGTCGTTTACCCTTCATTATTGCCTGACGAATGATACGTCATCGTATTAATTTAATGCGCTCAAGTGCATATAATTGCACACTGCCTAATCCAGGATTATTGTTCTCTTATCTTCACGGATGCCATGCCATTTTCCTGGCGCTTGCCTCCGACACTGACGTCTTCTCTGGCGACGCCAAAAGCCGCTGACAGCAGGGGAACGGCAAGACGCGCCAGCACGCGCCGGTTACCATCGTGCTTCGGTTTCGGCAGCCCATTCCGGCAACGATCACGTTTGCAGCGTCTCCGCGGCTACTTGTATTCCATCATCGTCACGCTGTCTTGAATCCCGCGCCTTCCTGTTTCCGCGGCGCGTGATCTCTCCTCCCTTTCTTCGGCACTTAACGCATCCGTGTCTCCTCTTCTCCTTCCACTTTGTTGCCTCTGACCGACATGACCTGTGATGCCGCCTGGAACCCGTTCGGCCGCCTACAGCGGTCTCCGCCGTCGACTATGTCGTCCTGGTAAGACGAGGGATCTGAACGTACCCAAATTCCCAGTACGGATGCCGCCGAGGTTGTCCACACGCCAGGCCCAGTGCCGCAAGCTCAGCACCGACGTCAGCAGATATGCGCCGCTCGTCGCCTGCGCCTGAAGTGATTATTTCGCGGCTGTACGTGGGCAAGCCAATGACGTCCCGTACTTTCCATGAGGGCACACGTGCACGAGGCGCCGCATTGTCTAAAACTCGCGCGGTCATAATTTATGACATTATCTTTCTCTGCGGTGTTAATTGATGGTAAAGAGCCGTACGTTATCAATATGAAGGGTGGAGCCGCCATAGCGAGTAGCCGTCAAATCATCCTTCGTCCTTCCCGTCTTTTCCGTTCTCTGAGGCTGCAAGACAGTTCCGCTCGGCGCGGCTAAAGTTAGCCGCAGCAGAAGAGGACACCGTTGCAGGATGTGAAACATAGAAAAGCTACTGCGAGTGAGCGGAATAATAATTGCCTGCGCAATGACGCCGGTACTCTGTTGCAGTAGAGCGCCTTCATACGCGCTTGCTTGAGTGGTCTCGTCATTACGTCTAATCTTATACATTTTGAAGTGCGCAAATTGCTTTGCTCACGCCGAGCAAGCGCAGCTTTGGCTAATACTGAGTGCGGAGAGCGTCATGCGAAGATTTCAGTGTAGTCATCGGATAAATCTTCACCTGAAGACAGACAGCATGTTCTAGTGGCCTAGCGGCAACACCATTTGGCGAAAGGAATTGCAGGGCGAAAGGGATCATTTATGAGCTCGGAGTTCTGCTACGCCTCCTCTGGTTTTGCCTATTGCAAGTGTGAGACCAATGGCTTGTCATGGGTATATTTTTGTAATGTTGAAAGGGGGTGCCACTGAGCAGGAAGGATATTTTCGTGCGAAGAAGATGCTAGGAGTTTCAGGCTGTTAAATTCTCCTGAAGAAAAAACATTCTGTCATTGTCCTTATGCAAGCTAGACAAAACATTTGCCCGTATGTTTTTTAAGTGTATCGTACAACATGAGAATGTAGCTGCTTTGCCAAATTTTATCAATGAATTAGTTTCGTTGTTGCAGTATGAATGTCTTAATTCAATTATATCTTAGTCGAATTAGATGACGAAGTTAAAGGCGCTGAACCAAGGCCAGTGATAACAGTAGGCGTCTGATTGTAATATGCAAGCATTATTGAAATTAATAAAAGTTTAAAATCCAAAAAGAAAAAAAAAATGTAGTGCAAATAAAGTATTTACTGGGATGACAACGCCCTGGCTGTAAGCAGGCACCGGCCACCGTCAGAACTAATTTCCATTTTTCCGCTTTACTCTTTTTTTATTTGAGGAGATGTTGCTGCCGTCGGGTTTCTTCCTCCTAGTTTTTATGTTGTTGTTTTTTCCTCTTTGTTTACTTGATGCTTCGATTATCGCGTATTTTAATTTTGCTTGTTTGGCTTAGCTCTTCTCCTCTTGTCCCCCCTGCGCTTACTCGCGAGTCCGTCTGTTGCGTCTCGACAAATATCGTTGTTGCTGTTGGTTTCTTTTTCCATGTTGTTGCGATGACCTCCTATTTCTGCCTTCGATTGAGTTTCTAATCTGAAATCGATGATGTGCTTTTTTGATATTTATTAAATATATTAAAGTGCAGGCTCGTTGTTTATGTTCGAAGTATCTGTACCGGAACAAAAAACGCGGGTCATCGTTTGTTGGACAATTCATTACCAGCGCATTGGAGATGTCAAATTTTCTTTGCGATAAGAAAAGTTTTCCGAAGTCTGAAAATCTCATAAAAAAAAAGTGGCTCTTTTTATATGTTGCATGTTTTCCATTTGTTTTGCTTTTTTCCATCTTACGTTTGCCAGCAAGGCAATCCGTTTTCATGCCCATGCCGATTAATCATCGCGTTGATATTTATATTGTATTCATCTAAAATGCGGCGAGGTCATTGGTCACTTTGCGATTTAAGTGAAGTAGGCAAAGCGCCTTTCCTGTACCATTCATTAACGCGCCTGATATTGCAGCTACAACGACATATTAGTTCCAAAGCGAGCGGCGCTCACTCACTGTGGCACCAAGCTACAAGCATCTTGCTGTCATTGCAAAAATCCCTCTCCGTATTAGCGTTTTGCTGCGGTTATGCTTCGGTGATTGATTAACTGAGAGAAAATACTTACTAGGGGCCAAGCTCAAGTTTCAGTTCCAGACGGTGAAGTTCGCGCTGTGTCAAAAAATTGCAGAAAGCGAGGAGAGGTCTTGCCTGCCTCAGCGAACCCGGTGTCTCGGTGCGCCGGCGGCAATACCTCCTCTCTCGGCGCCGCGCGATTGCGCGACAGCGAGGGCAGGGCGATGTGCGTGCCTACTCAGATGCAAGACTAATGAAACACGAGCGGAGTGGAAGTTACTATCCCTAGTAAAGTATTTTCTCGTCGTTTCGGTGGCGTTGGATCCGTCGCTAGAAGCCTGGGCCCGTTTGCTCGAAGCGCTAACCGCGGCTAAAGTTAGCCGCAGTACCTAGGAGAGGGATTTTTTAATCACGTGACTGGTTCGGTAGGGATGCGGGGAAACATGGCGGTGCCACGGTGAGTGAAAGCCGCTCGCTTTGGAACTAATATGTCGTTGTAGCTGCAATATCGGGCGCGTTAGTAAGCAACGAACGCTACAGGAGGCTTTCGCTTTGCCCTACTTCACTTAAATTGCAAAGCATGAGCAATGACCTCGCCGCATTTTTTAGATAGTCTTTCGAATCTGGCCATTCCTAAGCCTAAATAAACGCGATGATTGTCGGCATGGCAACGTCTTTGGAAAGCGGATTGCCTTGACTCAATCGGCCGGGTTATGGAAAAAAATTAAAACAAATGGAAAGCATGCAACATATAAAAAAGAGCTTCACTTTTTTTATGGTTTGTTTTAGCTTAATTTTAATGTTGCAGCAACTTAATTACTCACGTTTGTTCGGACTTCGGGAAGCGGAAGAAGATTTTTCTAACACATCGCAAAAACTTTGACATGGCTGCGATCTCCAAGTATGCGCTGGTGTATGCCCGAAGGCGGCCGGTTGATCAACAAACGATGACCCATAGCAGACGTTCCGGCGTAGACAAATAAAATTCGAACATAAATGTATAACGAGCCTGCACTTTTTAATATATTTAATAAATACCAAAAAGCACATATGCAGATTTCGGATTAGAAACTCAATCGAAGGCGAAAATAGGAGGTTATCGCAGACGGCAGTGGAAGAAACCAACAACAACAACGATGTTGCAGACGGCCTTCAAAATGTCCGGGCACAGTGTAGCAGACGGACTCGCGGTAAGCGCCGAAGTGAAGCAAAGAGAGGAAAAACTAAGCCAAACAAGGCAAAACAAAATACGCGATGGTCGAACGTCAAGTAAACAAAAAGGGGAGAAAAAACAACAACATAAAAGCAGGAGGAAGAAAGAACCCGACGGCGTAGCGTCTCCTCAAAAATAAAAAAATAAAGTAGACTTTGAAAAATGGAAGGAGTTGCTGACGGTCCAACGGCCGGTGCCTGCTTTTATTGTAGAAGACGACGAACACGTTGGTCGTCCCGGACCGAAATTTCTTTTATTTGCACTACGACGCTCTCCTCGTTGTTTCTTTTTTTTCTTTTGGACGCGCAAGAAGCCTGCTTTTCTTGTAACTCCGCTTTTATTAATTTCAGTAATAGCGTCAGATTTGCATGTGCACAATCAACTTCTTCGAGAGCATACTGACATCGCAATAACGTACGTGGTTCGAAATTGCCTTTGGCTTCTTCATCCTATTCGACAAAACTGTTATAATTCAATTAAGACATTCATGAGAAATGGAAACTGCAACAACGAAACGAATTCATTGATAAGAGCAGTAAAGTTGAAACGTAGCTACGTTCTAAAATGTTTGTACATTGCACTTAAAAAAAAAAACAGTGCGAAGGTACATTCGTGTTTTGTCTCGCTTACATAGGTTGTGACAGAGTGTTTTCTTCAGGAGAGCCCCGAAATTGCAACCTGAAAGCTCTAACATCTTCCTCACGCGAAGAAAATGTCCTTCACTTATGAGGTGGCACCTATTTTTCAACATTAAAAAAGCGAATACCCGTGACAATTTTTTTTCATTGGTCTCCTCGCACGGAAATAGGCAAAACCAATGCGTTGCGGAGAATTCGTCTGCTAGCGGAGGCTCCGAGCTCGCCAAGGGTGCTGGGATCACTTTTCGCCCGCGCTCCGCGGGCCCCCTCCTTTCGCCAAGCTTCGGGGTGTTTGCCGCTTGGGGCGGGTCGGGGATCTACCAACCAGAGCCTCTGCTACTAACAAAACGTCGTGCGCAGGCCTTGTCTTCTAGGTGGTATTCCGCTCACTCACCATGGCACCGCCATGTTTCCCCGCATCCCTACCCAACCAGTCACGTGATTAAAAAATCCCTCTCCTAGGTACTGCGGCTAACTTTAGCCGCGGTTAGCGCTTCGAGCAAACGGGCCCTGATGAAACACACGGCCTCAGAGGCCAGGAAGAAGGCGGGAGGACGAAGAAACGGGATGATTTGACGTATAAATGCAGGAACCGCTATGGCGGCTCCACCCTTCGCGATATTAGCACATTAACGTACAGCTCTTTACCATCCAATTAACGCGAAAAGACAATGGCATAAATTACTAACCGCGCGAGTTTTCACTAAACCAATGCGGCGCCTCGTGCACGTGATGATACCCTCGTGAAATCTCACGAGACTCAAAATGTCATTGGCCTACGACACACGTGGGCATAGCCGCGAAAAGCGGCCGGCGATGTCGCGCACACTTCAGGCGCAGGCAACTCTGGAGTTGCCGTCGACGGCGGCTCTCGTGACGTCGGTCAGCAGCTTGCTGAGCACGCGGCACTTGTACTGGAGCCTGGCGCTGTTGTGCTCCGCTCGGCGGCGTCCGTCTTCGGCCCACTGGAGGGAGCGCAGCAGCCGGGCGTTCTCCACGTACAGGTCCCGCAGCAGCGAGTCCGTCTTACTGGGGACGACGCCAGTCGGCTGGCCGGGGGATCGCGGAGTTGGGCGTCGCCACGAAAGACGAGGTTCCAGCCGGGGTCAGTCACAGGTCATGGTCGGTCAGAGGTCACGAAGAGGACAAAGTGGGAAGGGGAGAGAGGGAGAAAGAGAGAGAGAACACGAGATGCGTTAGGGACACCGAGGAATCGAAGGGGAGGAATCACGCGCCGCAAGAGGTAGGAAGAGGCGCGGGAGTTCAAAGACAGCACGTGATACATTTGTGAGTGAGTAGATACAAGTATACGCAAGACAGCACAAACACAAATGTAGTCGTTGCCAGAATGAGAACGACCGGGAGCAGCCGAAGCACGACGGAAGGCAACCAGCGCGTGCTGGAGTCTTGGCGTTCGAAATAGACGCCCTGCCGTTCTATTTCTGTCAGCGACATTGCGTAGGATGATCACCAGAAGAAAGACATCGGCCGCAGTATCAGGAAACAAAAAAAAAAATATAGAAAGGAAAAAAAGTACACATCAACGTGGAAAGATACAAAAAAGAAAGATAAATAATCCCTGGATTAGACAGTGTGCAATTACAGACGCAGTACGATTAAATTAGTATTCTGATAATTAACGTATCATTTCATTCTCAGAGGCAAACTAATGAAGGAATATAAGCGACTTATAAATAATCTTCAGAATGAAGACATTGACCCTACATTGACATATTTTTGTGCGTAATAAACGGAAATCGAAGCTAGTGTCAAAACTTGGATATCATGTGCGGGTTGATTAAGCAATTAGGGTCTCCAAATCGAACCGGACGGGGAGTATAAGGTCAAATCGCAAACTCGCGAAACGCGTTTGGTGTACTGACAATACGAGGCACGCCAAACAGGTCAACTACGGAACAAAGACGGCGGACAAAAGATTTCGCTAAAAATATATGTAGTCAGATGTATCTTTATTAGCAGCCATCGCCTACAACGAACTGCGATTGTCCAACATACTTAAATGCACATTAAAAAAAACGATTAAACAAACGCTTGGAGAATTATTACCACCCCAGAGTAGAGATGATGGTTCAAACGGACAAGCTAGTCGTTACTAAAGACTAGGAACGCATTGTTGCGAAACCACTGATTGCGTACTGAAATGCATTTCCAAGAGGGCCATTTCGATTTGACTTCGCTGTAGTGTGCCGTGAGGTGGCGTCACAACTCTTCTAATGTCCAGTTTCATAACTTTAAAGAAGCGCTAGACTGGATTTTGGAAGAGTCTTTTTATGGCGCAATATTCAACCTGCGTGCTCTATAAGTACCCTAGAAAACGCATCATTACAATCGTCCATGACCTTTTTATTTATTAAAAAGCGTCCAAACATTGCGTTACGTCCCCCTCCTTTTTATATAGATATATCCAAGGGGAAGAGCGCCGCCTGTCACAATAACTGATCGCGTTTTTAATAGAAAACAACAACAACAACATGCCACAATTGTAATTTTTGGTTCTCTAGGATGCGCAGCGCGCGTAGATTGAATTTTCGCCATAAAAAGACGGTACCACAATCCACCATAGGGGTCGTCGCGACTGAATCGCAGCAATGAGAATGGCCCAGGAATAGCAATCCAGAGCCTAACATAAAACCAGGGGCTAAAACTAGCGCAGCGAACAAGCTAGAATAATAACAAACAAATGAGTCATGAAAAATCTAGAAACACATGAGCTGAATTAAAATACAGTTATAAAAGCAATAACATACTACCAAAACATCAAACGAAAAAATGACGAGACAAACAAAACTGCATCAATGTCCCCGCCCACATTGAGCGTCCAGCAGTGCGGTACGTCAACGATCCTCTCGACCACGCGCCATATCGTTTTATCCTGCTCAGCTTGACCAAGTCTGGTCTGGTGTCTTATGACGATGACCAAATGCGCCCTCAAGAAAAGAGGAGCGGGCACCAAGTTACAAATAAATATCATAAAAATTAAAATTCGAAATGAAAATAAATAGACTCGGGTAATCTTGGAACACAAAAAAACCGAAGCATGGCAGTGGAAGTTGAGCAACAGGGGGCAAGAGCCATTGCTGCAACACCAGTAAAACCTGATCTACCCTGTCCACCTCCAAAGTCTGGTTCGCACAGTGTTTAGTTTGCAAACCGAATGCGTTGTGCAGCCTTGTGATCACTTACGACGACGAGACACGCTGGCGCCATCTATGAGCCAGCCTTGAAACTACATCTAACAAGAGTGAGGGTTTTGCAGTATTTGCGAGATCAAATCCACGTGTGCCATCTATATGAGAATTGACCGTTTATAACAGTGTGAAAAAAACGATTTTCAAACTTTTGGTGAAAGAACGAAGCGAAAGAAAATGGGGAAATAAACGCAAATCGCAAGGGTTCCCGGGCTGGCCGATAGATGGCGCTAGTGTGCTTCCTCTTCGTAAGCGATCACAAGGGGCATCAACCTAGCGCAAGTGCGTGAAAAAGCTCCTTCATGGGTCAAGCAACGCTTTGCGCGTCAAGCGACAGTTCTCGTGGCGCATAGTTCGCCACGAAGGCTGCCGTCGTTTGCGCGGAAATCGGTAAAATGTTTCCGCCGGTCAGCAGGATTAATTTCCGTTAGTCAAACCTTAAAGGTTTCGCACGACAACGAAAGTAAGCTAAATGTACCAACGTGGCACGACCTAAGAGTGGAAAGTATGATTCCACTCATATCCATAGGGGGGATGATTGTTTTAAAGCTGGCTCTTAATTACCGCGAAAATGATGAAGGGGTTGAGAGAGTAACAGGGGGTGCCAGCCTCAATTTAGAATAAATACATATTTCGCTGTTTTAACGGGTGTGCAGTGCAACGAACGATGTGATAACAAACGCCGGCAAGCACTCTCTCCAGTCACAAAGGGTACGAGCGAAATATCGTCAATGCGAAGCGGTCCTACGGCTAGTTGGGCTATAGTCACTGAAAGGGTGAGGACGACAAGGAGGAGCTTCAGCTGTGCCGCTTCGAGTGCGACCTTTCTACTTTCGACAATGCAGAGGCGTCACCAAACCGCGACGGAAGGCATGAAGCGCGTGCTGGGGGCCGGGCGTTCGAAAGACACACCCTGTCGTTCTCATTCTGTCAGTGACCATAGTTGCTTGTTCATCTTTGACGTACTACACCAAAAATAAAAACCGCCGTCTACTTTTTTTCTTTTTTTGTATTGCCCGGTTGGCATTGTACGTTAAAGATGAACAGACAAGGCGGAGGATATAGATCATGCAACGCGACAGCCTACAGGGAGGTTACGGAAAAGGTACGTCAGGTTGCGGGGGATAAAAGTTAGGGAGACCGGAACCGGGAGTTCACGTGCTCGATAGCATCCTTCTTGCGAGACCGAAGAAGAGCGCGCAAAGCGAGAGGGCCGGCCGGAACCACCACCACAGCAAGAAGGAGACCAGTCCGAGGAGCCCGCCACCGGTACCAACCTCGGCCGCCAGGGGACCCGAGGACGCCTGGCGCTGCTTGAGCTTGGCCACTTCGTCCTTGTGCTGCAGCTCGGACTCGAGTCGCTCCATCATGTGGTCCTGCTCTGTTGGCGGTGGCGGCCGTCGTCATAGCAGACGTCGACGGACAGCGGTGAGTGAGCAGGTCGGAGGGAAGGGGAGGGGGAACGAGCGGCACGTTAGTCGGGTAGCCTACGAGAAACACAGTTCAACACCTCCTACGGTCGGTGACAGGTTAAGAGTGCAGGCTAAGCTCCTCCCGCAAAGCCCTCCGCCCTTTCCACTTTAGTAGAGCAAAGGCGGGAGAGGAGGTGAGGAGGGACTTGCCTTCTCGCCAGCGTTCGCTCTGCAAAAGTGGAAAGAGTGAAGGGCTTCGCGGGAGGAGCTTGTCGCACTCACCTATCACCGACTATATAGGGTGCCCAAAGCGGATATTCCGCTGTAAAACGGGACGGAAAAATCGGCCCTACACATAGAAAGCTCAATCTGCGTCCGAATGTGCAGTGAGCAGGTCAGTTTTACCATGTGAAATTTCAAGGCGCAGTTGTCTTCCTGGAAAAAATAAGAGCTAACATACTTGCAAAAGTGAAGGTTGGGCGCGTTCGCAGACGACCGAGTTAGCGACGCTATTTACTTGTGGCGCCATCTCCCGATAGGCGCAGCGGGGAGATGACACACTCTGTTGTCTACTCGCTTCGCCCATCGAGAGATGGCGCCACAAGTAAATAGCGTCGCTAACTGGTCGTCCGCGAACGCGACCAGCCTTGACTTTGGCAAGTATGTTAGCTCTTATTTTTTACAGGAAGACAACTGCGCCTTGAAATTTCACACGGTAAATCTGACCTGCTCAGTGCATATTCGGTGAACGTTTGAGCATTGTATTTGCGGGCGCAAATTTTTGCGCCTCGCTTTGCAGCGGAAGGTTCGCTTCTGACACTCTATGGATAACAAGACCGTGGTGCTGGGTTTCATAAGACATCTACTGGAGGACAGAGCGGGGCAGAGATTGGACACGACAGTTGCGTCAGAGTTCGGCTGGGACTCGTTTTCTCACTCATCCCCTCCCTTTCTACACATGACCAACAGGTCTACGCAGAATTAGATATACAATAAACCTCTTCATGCATCTATCACTGATTGAACGTGCGTCCCAGCAACGTGATCACAGTCGAACTCTGACGCAACACTCATGTAGTATTTGTGCCTCGTGGTAGCCTCCGGGTGGTGACGTAGGACATTCAGCACTACGGCCTTGTTATCTAGGAGGCATTGCACAGCTATGGTTGCGGCGGTCAATGAAGTGAGTCGTCGGTTAAAATAAGTAGGGTCAGGGTAGGTTCAGTGTACCGCAGCTCCTAGGTATGAGCTTGGTAACGTGCTATGGCACCGCGGTAAAGCGGGACAAGAAATCAGGACTGTTTACCCAGCGTTTGACCGCGTAAGTCTCCCATTCACGACAAAGGAGGTGTAAAACGAAGGCGGCTGAGCCTACAGCCAAAATGCATACATTTACAACAGACAATGACAGACAGGCGTAGCAAACTAAAGGGTCACACACCCAATGAACGCGCGCCAGTTCTATAGTGGCAGGAAATACGCTTGATCGGCGTCGACATGAACCATCCTATCTTGTGCTTACTTCTTGAACGCAGGTGATACATCAAATGTTTCAAGGTGGCCTCGCTACCAACCGATATTTAGAAAACAGTGTTCAGCCATATCCTCCTACAAAGCCTGGCAGATCGCCATGAGAAGAAGCCGCCGAAATGGAAAAGGTGGAGCGGCCACGTGACTTGCGCTCCGCTGCGGCGAGACGCCGAAACACACTTCTCCCGAGCGAACAAGTGCGCTTCGGGTCCTCACCGCTGCAAAAGCTGTGCGCTGACGTCCAGGCTCCACGAGAAATGGCTCTATGATGTTCTGTGCTACCAGATCCTCGCGCTCCAAATCTGCGACCGGGCACTCTATGGCTCCGTCGTCGAACTGCCAGGCTTTGTAAGTATACCGAAAGCTATAATTCAACTTAAATAAAAAAAGAACAGGCGAGGGGAAGAAAGGTATAAACAACGAAGGACTAGAGACTAGAGTGACTCACTCATTCTGCGAAGCTGGTCTTCCCAGGTCTTGCGGAGCCGTTCCTGCTCGTGAAGATGAAGCGTCTCCAGATGGCTCTCAATGGCGGCGAGTGTCTTGCCGATCAGCTCTGCAAGCTTGTCCTGGAGGGACGACGCGTGCCCCGGCACCAGAGGCGCTGACGCCGTACCCTGGTTGCCCACGACCACTGCCCCGTCGCCGTCTCCAGCGTCCTTGGTGATAAGAGCAGCGCCGCTGCACCGCAGACAGCCCCTGAGCAGGACGCAGATGTCCTCGGTGAGCTGCGTCGTCAGGTCCTGCTGGGGCTTGCGAGCTAGGTCGTCGCGGTCTCTCCAGCTGGGCTGCAGCTTCAGGTTCCGTTCGAGGCTCGTCTGCAGTTCCCGCTCCACGTCGGTACGCACCTGCCCCAAAGCGAAATCAGGGTTGAAGGACCGCTGGCCCCCAGGACTTTCCTTTGTGCAACATATTGCTGTGGTTGTTATACTACAGAATGACAACTGCTACGGTAAAAACACGCAAGCCGACGACAATGTTCATATGCCAACACTGACTTATGCTTTTCGTGTTTTTCTACGTTTCCTCTGCTCACTGACAGAATAAGAACGGCAGAACGTCTTTTTAAAATACCAAGCCTCCAGCACACGGTCGTTGGGATACCGCCGCGCTTTTGCTGCGCGTGCATGAGACGCCGAAAAGTTATCGAAGTTAGAAAGCTCACGCTGAAGGCGGGACAACTGAAAGTCTTCCGTGTCGTTCTTATCCTGTAGGTGACTCTAACAGCCTGAACAAAGAAACGAATAATTTTAAGCATTTTTTGTTTTCTATAACATCCTAAACTGGACCTTTGTAGACACATCTCAACGTCCAATTTTAATTGAGTATTCCTACACGGTCGTACCTAGGGACAGCTTTAGTGACCTGCGAAGTAGCAAAACCCCACAAGCTCATCGAAAGCAACAGGCGACGCGAATGACGTCCAAAAGCACACACAAAGCACCAACCTTGCGGACAAGGTCCTGTTCCACCTGGTTACGGACCTCGGCCAACTTGGTCTCGTACATGGCCTGCAGACTCCGCTGCTCCTTCTTCACCAGAGAGTCTTCGGGACCCGCGTCGCCCAGCAGGCCCCTGAGTCGCTCCACTTCTTTCCTAGTAGCCTCAAGCTCGAGACAGATGCTTCTGCGATCCATCTCCAGACCGCGAACAGTACCGTCGTGCGCTGACTCCTCGCTAGGCCTTTTCTCGGCCTCCCGCTCCTTGAGGCGGGACAGCTGGTCTTCGAGGGCGCGCCTCTGCTCGCCGAGCAAGCCCAGTTCCTGCTCCCTCAAAGCCAGCTGGGCTTGAGACTGCTCCCGCTGCTGGACCATCTGGTTCTGCAGTGACGTCACGTCCGCCCGGAGCCTCTCGGCGAGCACGTTGCGCATGCTCAGTTCGTCCTGCAGCTTGGCGATGGTCGACTGGGCGCCGTCGATGGAGTCCTTGTCCACCTCCGGTTGACTGCTCAGCTGCGACTCGAGCTCGTGCACGCGAGCGCGCCACCGGTCGTCGGACTCGCGCAGGGGCCTGCTCGAAGCGGCCGCGGAGTCGGTCCAGAACCTCGCGCTGCGCTTCTGTCAAGTCGTCCACGTCCCAGGGCAGTCTGTGGGCGTCTGCGGAAAGCAAGGAAAGGGGGGGGGGGGGGGGAACCGCTCTGAAATCCTATCTTCAAGTTGTTAAAAAAATATTGGCAGCGATCTTCTATAATGCATGGAATGCTGTATTTAGGAAGCGATCTCTTCAAATTCTTTAGAAAACATTAAACCGTCGTTTTTGGGGAGTGAAAGAGAACGTACATTTCAATCAATTTCTCAGCTATATTCAGCGGAGAAATTGAATTGGGTCACAGGTAGAGTGACGTCAGGTCACATGGTGTACATTTCGCCGCTAAACTTAGCGGGGAAACTGAAGGTGTCTAGGTCACGTGACAGCTCACGTGACATCAATTTTCCCGCTAAATCTGGTGGTAAAACTGAATTGATGTATAGGTCAGGTTACGTCACGCCATGCGTCGTCAACTTCTCCGCTAAATTTAGAGGGAAATGCACTAATCGAACGGATGGCCGGACGGACAAAACTGTGGGATTAAAGGGGTCCCTAAAAAAGCATTAAAAAATTAATCGTTGTGTGTCCGACGGATATTCGGGTGACAGAATGAGCCGTGTCTTTCGAGCTGCACGGGACGTTTATATCTGAGCTTCTCTGAGCTCGTCGTACGTAGAACACTACGAATAACATGACCTTTGGTCCCATAGAGTGACGTCGCGTCAGACGAAGTGAGATGCCGTGACGTCACCTCATATGACGCAGCGTTACGCGACGTTACATAACGCCAAAAATGACACGAGCGACACCGTGATTTCCCGCGTCACGTCGTGGTGTCACCTGACGTCGCGTTAGTGTCGCGTCACGTTTTGACACGGACGCCAAAACGCGTCACCACGTGACGTGGTCACATTGTGTCACATGACCGCCGTAACGTTGATGACGTCAGGTGGCCGCCGTGTCTCACCGATGAGGTCATGTGACCGCCATTCGCTAGATTTCACATTTCCGCAATGGCAAATTGAGCGGGGCAATAACTCCGCTAAATATCGGCGGCGTGTAACGGTTTCTGGTGACGCTCTTTCGTAACGAACACGTACAATTCATGTAAACCAGCGCTATGACAGATTCTGTGTTAAGCTCTAGCAATATACTCAGCAGTATAGTGTGTAAAGGTGTCAAAAAAGTACCAGTGCGTGGAGGAAATAGTTGCTCACGAAAGGAGTGCCGCCCTCCTTGAAACGCCTATCAAGGGTTAAAGTACCAAGAGTATGTCAACCCCACACCGGAAATGAGTATGATCTAATTTCTTAGAGGCTGGACTCGATCCAGCGAACATGCTTGAAAAAGTAACGAACTTCTCCGGCGGCGTTCACACTGCGCGAACAATGACCGATGTGCTTTGTACATGGCCAAATTTTGTGGCCGGGAAATCATCCCAAAACCCACACTTCAGGTATCGCGAAAATAAACTTGTCGTTTACGGTGTTCAATTCTTGGAGTTCAGCTTCCAGGGTGACACCTTCATCTGCGTGCTTCCAGAAGTAAAACACAAGTCCGAGGACACCTAAGCACTTCTTATGAGTTGTGAATGCGAAAGCATGCCGCCTGCGACGTATTGCTTCCGCCTCGCGTTGTCGAAGGGCCTCGTCCTCTTGCCGCCTGAGACGCTTTGAATCGCGATCCGCTTGCGCCTCACGCTTTCGAAAGGCTTTGTTCTGTCTCCTAGCGCGTTGCGCCGCTGCTCGTTCCGCCCGCCGTGTATTCGGAGACTTGACAACGATGGTGGATTTCGCTGCCTGCCTCCTCGCTCGTTGTGCTGCGTTATTCCGCTCCCTTAGTTCGTCTGCGGTGTACTTGCGTGGACGGGCAGGTTTCGCTACTGCCGAGGTTGCGGCCGCCGACGATGTAGATGCTTGAGGCACCGCCATGTTCGTCGGCGTCGAGAGGAGCAGAAGCGGCCGAGCGCACGCCACCGTGTTCCTTTTACCGGCGCGCTGCCGGCGCGCAGAGCCGTATATAGAGAGTTTGGTCAATGGGAGGCGCGGGCAGAGCCAGGGCGTGCACCAGACTCAGAAAGAGGGCTTGGCATGCTCTCTTGACCAACCAGAAGCCGAAAAGAATCCCCTAGCGGTGGTAGCGAGAAACAGTTCTTATCAAAGGTATATGTTCATATATGGTTTCAATAAGCACGTAAGAGTGAAGTGTAGTAACTCTTTGTGGTTGAAAATAGGGTGCACGTGATGTTTCGATCATGATCATGCAGAAAGATGTAAGAAACGAATGCGCCGCTCAACTCTGTTTTGCTCGGACACAGTGCGACCGCTCGGACGGCAGATTCCCGGCCCTCGGCGCTTGGAGTAAGGATTATGTCGATCGTTCCGCTACTCGCACTCTTCCACCATCATTTTGGATGAGCGTGATTGAAACATCACGTGTACCATATTTTCAGTCACCGAGAGTCACTCCGATGCAGTTATCAGGTTTGTTTCTCGCGACCACCACCAGGGTATTATTTCCGGCTTCTGGTTGGTCACATTCGAATTTCTGAAGACGCCCTGGAACACGCCCAGCCCGCTTTCGGCCAATGGCGCCTCCTCACTTGTCTCCTATACTTCCCAACGAATGGTCAAACTCTCTACATATACGGCTCTGCCGGTGCGGGGCCCGCAGCGCCATGGGGTGGCGTTCCTTGAAGCTAGGACGCGAACCAGCCAATGGGAGCCCCGTTCCTTGAAGATATGAACCAGCCAATGGGAGCCTCGTTCCTTGAAGATGCTTTCTGCCTTCCATTCAGAGACCAACCCATAAACGGAGAAGCAGAGGAACAGAGACTCTGCCAATGAAAGGATGAGAGGCACAGGGAGGTCTTTCAGTTGCCCCGCATCCAGCGTGAGTTTCCGAGCTTCGATGATATTTCGGCCTCTCGTGAGCTTCGAGCGTGACGGCGCAGCCAAAGCACGACGGAAGGCGAAGAGCGCCTGCCGTTGTCATCCTGTCAATGACTATGGCTGGCACTACTTGCTGTATGCGTAGGCTTCGATCGAATTGCATTCATACAGACAGTGCTTTGTTGTGTGCATTTAGTACGCTGGTTCTCTACTTCGGTGGAGGTGGAATACATATCAGCGTGTAAATTTGCGCGTAAACTTTCGTAAACTCCCCGCGCACGGACACGTTCACGTGGTATCTGTGTAGACACGGGTGTGTGAGCAGGACATTAAACCAAATCCAATCCGGAACCGGAACCGGAAACGAAAAACCGGATGAAAACTCTTATTTTTGAGCAAACCGAAACAAAACCGAAACGAAACATTTGATAGTGATCCTGAACAGGCACTAAACCTCAAATTCACGAGGCGGAGTTTCGCGTCTGTCCGTCTATTTTTTGTCCCCTCGCTCCAAGGTTATCATGTCTATCCTTAACCAGCTCGCCTGCCTACTTGCTTTAACTTCACTTTTCTGAAGTTTCTCGTTTGGTTGAGGAATACAATCACCTTTCTTCTCCATGTTTAAACAAAACGGTAACGTGCCCCGAACAAACAAACGTCTGCGTGAACAGAACGCATTGAAAGATGGAACCACAGAAAGAGCTTCAAATTTGCTCTAAGGAAGGTAAAAATCTTATTGTATGTTCATTTTAATAAATGTATTATGTATTCTTTTAAATTTCGCTCACTCGCTTGCACTAGACCCTTTTCAAAAGTCCATCAAGCAACATTGGCAGTCGCCATTGTTAGGCTAGGTGGCGCAAGCTGCCGCCCGTTACGAAGGGTATAGCCATTACCATCCATCCATCCATTGGACACGAAGCGCGTGATTGGGCCCGAGTCCTCGCCGAACGATGACGCAGCACTCTTGTCCAATCCGAGCTCAGCCGAGTTCACGCCGAACGATGACGCAGCCCTTGTCGTGCCCCATACATGCTCAGAGCATGTGACCAAGCAATGGCGGACAGGCTTTGGAACTCACGTTCCCACAAAAACATGACGCAAAACTTCATTAAAAGAAAAAAAAAAAAGAAAAAAAAAAACCGGGGAGGCAGAAATGCACTTTTAAAATGCGAGTGTCCCGGCCAAAAGGGACCTCTGGTTACCCTATCTAAACAAGGACCGACGTGGTGACATGAAACAAATCAATTTCACGTCGATGTGCAGCGCAACTTGGCGTCGCCGAGTCGGAGAACATGCACCTCCGGCCGACAGCGCGATGAGGGTAAAAATGTATCGTTTGTTTTGTTTTGTTATGCTATCCTCTTCCAAAAAAATACAAAACAAACAAAAAAATGGGCGGGTTGGGTGTTGTGTGATTGTACCACGGTTTGTTTACTTTCGCTGGAAATGTGACTCTACAAAGTGCTAGTGCGTTCGAAGGGCCGGACATTACCACGGGACGTCATCAACCAGTGATTTTGATTAGGAAACTTGACACTGGGAAGGAGTATTTTCCACTCTTATTTTACGAAAAGGTTCTTTATTCGCTCACAAAGCAGATAGCCCTAACCGAGGAAAGCGAGACCGTTGATATATGTTCGGGATTTACGCCACCGTATGAAGTGTTTCTCTCCGGTTCTTTATTTCGTGCAATTTCTATTTCTACTGTAAAATCCGAGTTAGCACCGGCAGTAGCCCAAAGCGTCTTTTATAGCGTGGTGTTGAGCTGAACTGACAGTGCTTAAAAAACTGCGACACCGACACGATCGGCCTTCGTAACAATCGGTGGAATAAATATTTTTCGGCGTTGTCTATTTGCCTAAAGTCACTGGATCCTGGCAAAGTAACGCCAAGCTACCCGTGTGGTCGCCATCTTGGTCCGTGAAATGAGCAATTTCCCTTGACCCCTCCGTTCTCGGTGAGCCGATCTAGATTCGCTGGTGACGGGTAGCTTTATGGAGTCGTTTTTTGTATGCCGAAATTTTGCTAACCACACACCGGCGAAACAAGCGTACACCTTCGTACCACCAGCAGATGCTGTGTCGGCGCTTGGAGGCACTGAAAAATAAGTTTACTGTATTGAAATACGCAAGAAGAACAATGCGGAGGGCAAGTTCGTTTGCTTCTCGCGCAGGGGGTAGCGGTGACGTCAGAACGCCGAGCCCTGATTGGCTGATCGCGGTCCCCTATCCGAGCGTCGTCTGCTCCTTTGCAACGTCGTCTGCTGCAACGTCGTCTGCGTCTGTCTTACCTTTCCTGCGACTTTTGCAAGTGGAGAGGCCAGATTCACGAAACTATCTTACGCCAAAAATATGCGTAAGACAAAACTTAAAAACAAATTCCTATTCACGAACCGAAATTTTCGTAAGTTTTGCGCAGGTTACGACGAAATCCTACGACAGCTCCGAAGCTACGCACTTGTTACGATCAAATCAGCATGGCCGACAGTGTCGCGGTCGCGACGACCAACGGACGTTTATTTTTCTACGTGCGCTTCTCTCGCGTCCCGACTTCAAGCAGGAAGAAAAAAGTAAAAAGTACTTGAACCAGACCACGACGAACAAGAACGCTGGATCCACAAACACCCGGGAAAAGCTCCAACGGCCACGATTCCACCGACACCGACCAAGCGAACTCGGCTGCAGATAGGCCTAGCAGCCACTCCGACTCGGTGGCCGTCTGCCCACGACCGGCTGGCGTGCTGAATGGAATGTGCCCGCGCGACCCTTGTGAACCCTTCCCGTATTATACTGTGATCACTGACCTCAATTTTAGATTAAGAGGTCAATCTCTTCCTCTTGTCATCTCCTTGTTTTCCGAGGCAACGGTGACTCTCGCCGGTGAAAAAGCGGTGAATATCCGACAGACGCAGGAAAGGTAAAGGAGCCATCGCTTTGACTAGCAGACGTAAAGCAGACGACGTTAACTGCGCCAACCCGCCGACGCCGTTAAAGAATGAGGAGTCTTGCCGCACACGAAAGGGGGGAAAAAGTATTTGGGAGGGAACTTGCGGACACTAACACGCTCACTCTCGGTTCTTAGCAAACAAACCTCGGCGTCTCGGGACACCTCGCCAGTGAGTACTTTGACTTCCTTCTTGATGCGCGTCTGCTAGTTGTTCGACAAAACAACGAACCGCTCGAGTTATTTCGTCTGCCTTCTCTGAAAGGCGAAGTCGAGCTCGCTCGTAAAGACCTGCACTTCCGAAAGTCGCAGGAAAGGTAAGACAGACGCAGACGACGTTGCGAGCAGATGTTGTTGCAAAGGAGCAGACGACGCTCAGATAGGGGACCGCGATCAGCCAATCAGGGCTCGGCGTTCTGACGTAACCGCTACTTCCTTTCTCATGCGCAGAAGACGAAAATGAGCCCACTTGCGAGGTGTATATGATTGTAAGAGATCCATGGAGATGGGCATGATTAATAAGTTGATTGCATACAGAGTGCCAAAGACTCTTATATTGGTGAGGAACGCTTCCAGTACGATGATGCTCCATGGTGATCTTGGCGCGACTGGTTTAGAACGACCCTCTGGAAGCTTTGAAGATTTAAATGGACCAAGATGGCGATTTCCATGGCAACGTAGACCGATTTTTCTCGGACGGTCGAGCGTGCGCACGTTTTTACGAGTTTGTAAACTTAGCACTCCAGTGTGCCGGTTGTTGACGAGAAAAGCTCTTCAGGGTTGTTCGCGATCAAAATTGGCGCGCCATTCAACTTTATTGGGTGGTATAGCGCTTGCAAAGCATGCACACAGAAATAAAAAAAAGAATAATGAATAAATATGTATATACATATATACGATTAGACGGAATAAATCGACATTTATTTCGTTAAGATAATAAAATAGGATTATACTGCGGTACCTATTCTGAGCAGGCGGCACTCGAGCATGTAAGATTGATTTGTGCACACTGAACGTTTGCTGGTTGTTCTGGGCACTAAAAATAAGCTTTATTATTATCATTATTAATTATTACTATTATTATTATCGTTGTTACCAAGACCGCAAGGTTGTTCCTGTGCACTTTAATAAAACATTGATTGATTGATTAATTCATTATTATTATTATTATTATTAAAATAATAATATATTATTATTAAAATAATAATTATTACTACTACTGTATATCAGTGCAATAGCAGATTATTTTTACGTATTTATAATATGAATGGCTGTTCACATCTCTGTTCCATGGTTTTTGTTTATCCTGGATGTTGAACTGGCCTTTACACCTGTCATGTAAGTGTCAGATACATATGTGGACCGCGTTCCTCCTCCGCACTTGAGCTCTTTTCTTACGTGAGTTTGTACACATATTTTATTTTTATTGAAGTGTGAGAGCACGACGACTCATAGGCTCTTCCTAGACACTGCAATTGATCAACACTGGTTGACTGATTTATTGATAGAGAGATAATAATTATTAATGTTATCGTTTTACAGTACCTCTCTTTACTTGGAAGAAGGGGACTTGAGATGAAACTCCTCGCCATATTTGAAGCCACGGAACGACCAAGTCTCGCTCCTACGGAAACCGACATCGGCTTCTCCCGACGGGACGGCGATTAATTACGGCCAGGCTAAGCATCACGCGTGTCCCAGAGCCTAACCACTGAACGAGCCTAGCACCTCGACGAGGGCGCGCACGGGCCGCATAGAATCGCACGAATCGGCAAACCGAGTTACGGGTGACTGCGGCTGCTCCCACCGAGTCGCCGCAAGAGTCATTAATCATCACCCTCGGTCTCGAACGCCTAACGCAGCCAGGAAGTGGGCCACCGCCTACCCGACACCCGCTGAACCGAATTACCCGCGCCGACTGAACGACTTTGGCTTCGACTACCGCTTCGACTGCACCGTGTGAAACAGCTGTCCAGACGCAGCCAATTCCGTTAGAGATTCAAATTTGCCTCGATTTCAAGGGACACTGAACTCCTGCTACAACCCCCCCCCTCCTCTCCACCCCCCCCCCCTTACACACACAAAAAATTATTTTGAGTGCTCTGATAGCAAGTCACAAAACAAAATTTCCATGAAATTTCCACGAAACATAAAACAAATGCCTGCGGGTTCGACTACCGCTTCGACTGCATTGTGGGAAATAGCTGTCAAGACGCAGCCAATTTCGTTAGAAACTCAAACTGGCTTCACTTTAGAAAAAAAGAAAGAAAAACTAAACAACCTTTTCCCCCTCAAAAAAAAAAAAAGATAACAAAACGTTTAGGAGGTTAAAGAGGACACGGATGCCACACAACAAACTTTCCACAAAAAAATTAATAAAATTAACACTATATTTACGTTGCAAGACATCATTTTTAAGCTTCACACGTGTCACAAAACAAATTTTAACCACACACACACACAAAAAGGGAACATTTACGTTGCGAGGCACATTTTGAGACAGGATCGATCCCGTAACATATTTCAATTTTGGATGTCCACGCCACAATAGAAGTATACAAAATGTGAAAAACCACAATTTATTAGAGCCAAAAAAAAAAAATGTCACAATATTAAGGAGCAAGGTTACTTTTGAATTAAGCGCATTTCCAAAACTTGCCTCTATTTCGAGGTGTGAGCCCCGAAATAGTAGAGCACGCTTCGGAATCGCTCAAACAAGTCTCGTAACGTAAATATTGTCAGAATTGTATGATTTTGTGGCGTAATGTTTGCTACCCAATAACCTAATTTTTTTTTTTTTGAGGGAGGTTAGTGTTTTTTAAGCTCAGAGCGAGATTTCCCTGGGAAGTGCAGAGAGCCTACGAGATGGTATACAAATGGTTACTGAAAACAAATCCATCATTGCAAAGCACGCACACACACACATAGACACACACAAACAAACCAAAAAAAACAAACAAACAGCATATGAATATGAGCTGTGCAGACTTCTGGGTCAATTTCTATATTCCTTCCCCTCAACTTGGGCCGGGCGTCAATTAAAATATTAACCTAATATATCGGTACCCTTTAATCGATTGATTAATCAATTAATGGTTGCATTGACCTCCAGACGTTATACCTAAAAAATAGTTCAAACTACATTTTCCTTTACTTTTTCTCCGTTCATGGTGGAATGCGCAGCCTCGCTTAAAACCGACGTTTTAAATGAAACCCGATAAACCCGTCGAAAAGAAATCACAAGAAAAATTAAAAAAACAAAAACAACAGAAAAAACATAACATTTAAAAAAAATGGATGCCTTAATATCACTCTGGATTACAATCATAATGAACGCTGAAGTCTTTTACCGTGGAATATACCAGCGCTGCCACTTAAAATACATAAATGTGCATCAAATATAGTAAAGCAAGCATTTTCACTTTCTCCCCAAAATTTCTTACTAAAATTTCAACCGCTTCACCGGTTAAAATAATTGATCGCAATTAAAGCATTAATAGATTAATCGGAAGGTATATTCGATCAATCGCCCTAGCTCTATACTCTACTCATACGTTTCTAGAAGTCTCATTCCCGCTCTACTTCCCCAAAATATCGTCAACTGGATACTCCTCAACTTTGAGCCACGAGGCGAGTCTATCACCTCCATGTCTAAACGACCACCTCTTCCTATCTAAACGCTAGGCGTTCTCAAGAATAGCTAAATAATAAGTCACAAAAATAATTTGCACCCTCTTCGGCTGCAGAAACAAACGTGAAATCGTTCGCCAAAACGTTACAGAACACTCGTCTGCTCCTGAGTACTATTCGAATAAAAGAAAACGCTTATTCGAAACTGGTTGAACACGTAACAATCCTGAACACAATGCAACTCTTTAGGTAGCGTTTAGAGCAATCATTATTACCACTGTAATGTTTACATTATTGTGATATGTGTGCTTTACGCAGAAATAAATTGACTTGCGTTTCGAGAAAAACCTTGCATAAAACGCTATGGAAAATCTATAGCGTTTCATTATAACCTTAACAAATTTTTCTTAAAAAAAGAAGAGAAAAATGATGCCATGAAGCTACACTTATGCGGCATGATCAGGGGGACATGATATGGAGGGATAATCGTCAAAACATTTGCGACAATTAACTCAAATTACTTATATAATTGTTTAATCAATGAAAACAAACATGCGGTTCCAATTATGCACATGCTGAGCGTCATCAAGAGTTCACGATCGGGGAATTTTTCGGTGGGAACGTATCACTGACATACAAATGGAGAGAGGGGTCTCACGGCCTCTGATGCGCTTGTAATTGTACTCCTTCATGCACCGGTCGATGCCAGCTTTTTGCATACTGCGGCAAAACAACTTATGATTTGAATGAAGAAGCACGGGTTGTCAGCACGGGTTGTCAACAGCTTCCAACGTAAAATAGCAGGCGACCACAATTTCAGACTGCGTCCGATCTCACTTCGCAAGGGCGCACCGTTGATAGCAGACGATCAACGTCTTTTCCGATCTCTTAAGCCGGGGTCACATTGCTTATACGTCATACAAAAGACAGCCTGCATACAGATTCAAACCCGAGTCACAACGAGATCCTTGCTTCGAATGCCGCATGGCGATGAGTTCAAGGACAAACTTGGCAGGCGACATTCGAACCACGGATATTGCGGTGACTCGTGTTTGCAGACTATGTTTTGTATGATGTGTGAGCAGTGTGACGCCGGCTTTAGCGGAAGACGTACGGGGTGTTTACTTGTTTTATTCATGCGAAAGCATTAACTGCCCCATGGAGCGTGCCGACGTCATCAGCTTTGAATAAGCCGCGCCAAACGGCAGCTAAAGTCCCCTCTCCCAATGGAACGAAATGAAGCCGTGATCTGAAGGCTCCCAGCTTTGAAGCCGCACAAAAAGCCACGCAAAACGGCAGCTAAATTCACCACTCCAAAAGGAGCGAAGTGAAGCCGATTTCTGATAGATAGGCTCCCATTGACTCTCGTGCGGCGCAGTTCCAAAACCGCAACCAGAGAAGCCCTCGTCATGGCGGCGTAGCGCACGCCGTGGCCCGGCAAGGTGCGGCGGTAAGGGGTGGTGGCCTGGCCCCAGAGCCCGCCCGGGCAAACTCCGCAGAGGTTGTACGGCCGAGCCTCAGCGCGGCGCGGCCACTTTACGACAGCGCGCGCTTGACTGTCGGCCGCTACCTCGGCAGTGCCGAAGCGTGGCCGTCCACGCCACCAGGCCGCAGACGAACTAAGGGAGCGGAAGAACGACATTCATGCTTTCGCATTCACACCTCAGAAGAAGTGCTTAGGTGTCCTCGGACTCTTTTCCATCTGGGAATGGCGCTTCATAGCAGACGTACGGCGTCCTTCGCTCGCGTTAGCAGACTAACTGTCTACAGACGCTATACACGAACTCAACTCTCCTACGTCACGCCGCGGTGGTGGCGCGTCGGGCGCACTTCCGGTCTGGGGCGGTGGGCAGAAGTCACCGTGCGAGACATGCGTTCCTGTGTTCGTTTGGAAGAAACCAGACAAAAAACATGCCTCCTCGTCAAAATACTGTGACGGGGGCTGTACCAAGAGAGCCTGGAAAGGTTTGAAGATCAGTTTTCATGTGTTTCTGCCCCTCCGTTCGTCCGAGAACGTGGATAGTAGCCGCGAAAAGGGCAAACCAGAAGCTGTCGATCTACGATTGCTTGTGCGGACAACACTTTGTGGTCGCCAGATGTATTTGTTTTGTTCCAACATGAACGAGAGAAAACCGCCAAGTTGTCCTGACCACCCACGGGTTCAGTGCGTCTTTAAATTATAATAATAATAATAACTTTATTTTCCAAATGAATTGGAGGGACAGAAGGGAAAAAGCCTCCAGTGGAGGCTTGACGAGCCCGAAGCCCCATACAATGACAAGCGCAGCAGCACAAAGAAAAAAAAAGAAAAAAAAGATAGAAATGCACACACGCATATACATAAGAAAGACAAAAACTTCATCAGAATTATTATAAACACTACACAGTAGACACTGTTTTAACCCTAAAATAACCCAATACAGTTCAAACAAACAAGTAGATAATAGGTAACATAGTAGGCATCGATGAATAATCACAAGCGCAAATAGAAAGAACGCAAATCTTTAGTTGATATGGAGTCTATACAAATTTCGTTTCTGGCAAGGTAGTTGAGCAATTTAGGTATAGTGTAACGTAAAGTTTGTGTACCATAGTTTGTCTTACAGCCGGTAACCTTCCAATATTCCATGTGTCGGGTTAAATAGACGTGATCGTTCGGCACTAACTCGGATAAGCCTGACAAGAAACGCGCATTTTTTTTGCTCTCGAGTTTTAAGCTGATGCATAATCTATAGTCATAGAGGTTAAATATTTTTAGCATTCTGAACTTTCGAAACAAACCCTCACTATGGTAATCATAAGGCACATTACAAATAATTCTCAATATTCGTTTTTGCAATAAATATAGTTTCTGTAAGTTTGTGAACGTCGTGTTACTCCAAACGAGGCTACAGTAATTTAAATGGGACTGAAACAGGGCATTGTATATTAATAGTTTTACGTTAACGGGTAGGGAAGAACCGTGACGGTATGTTAGTCCTATAACACGTGACAGTTTTGCCGCTAAGTGATCAATGTGCTTATCCCATGACATTCGTTCTGAAAATAATACTCCGAGGGTTTTAAAAGTGCTAACGATTTCGATTGGGACGGAGTTCAATACGATGTCTCGCATTATTATTACACTCTTGTTTTTTGGTCGAAAAATTATGGCTTTTGTTTTCTCGGTATTAATGTTCAGACCATTATCTCGTGCCCAGACGTACAATTTAGACAATGTTAAATTGGCGACATCGATAAGTTCATTGCTGCTTATGCCGGAAAAAAATATGCTGCTGTCGTCAGCATATATTACAAATTTTGCCGATGGATTTATATTGACAATATCATTTATATAGATATTAAAAAGAAATGGTCCAAGTATACTCCCCTGTGGGACGCCAGACCGAACTGGTTTGATATCAGATGAATATTTACCAATGGAAACATACTGATTTCGATGGTGTAAATAGGACCTCAAAAGCGATAAAGGCAAACCGCGAATACCATATAAATCAAGTTTACGAAGTAATATATTGTGATTGATGTAGTCAAATGCTTTTGTAAAGTCGATAAATACACCCAGAACCAGCTTTCTTTCATCGAAGTTTTTCAGAATGAATTCTTTTTGCTCCAGCAGTGCTAACTCAGTTGATAGGTTTTTTCTAAACCCAAACTGTGCGGAGGTCAGCAAATTGTGTTTATCGGAAAACTGTACTAAACGAGCCTGTATAATTTTTTCTAAAGACTTTAAAAAAACGGGAAGAATAGAAATAGGTCGATAGTTATTCGGAATTCACACGGCCGCCTGATCGTTCGAACTTTCGTCTGCTCTTTCAAACTTGTCTGCTTTTTGTCGTCTGCTAGTTCAAACAAAAGCGGCCCGTAGACTAAACTTTGACCCGCTGATTGCAATAAGAAGTAATTGCAGGCCTCAAAAGACTTAAGTAGGCTCGGTGTAAACAGTAGATACAAGATGTTGATCATTGGTACCAGTGGCCATCACCGACTTGTTACGCTTGGTCTGTTCCCGCTTCCGATTTTCAGTATCAACGCCGATCATCGCCGCTACCTTCTACACTTTTGCAGCACGAGCGACGTCGCGACCGAAAATAGCTAGAAGGATCTCATCATGGTTTCGGCGTCCATTCTGCGGCGTTCATGCGAATGAATCGCCGCACGTCAAATTATTTACGCAAAGTTGAGCGGCGTAACGAGCCTTCATAATTTCGCTCAGGTGAATGAAGTGGTAAGACATTGCTATGAGGACGTAGAATCGACAATTACAACGCGAAAAAGAGTATGCAGACTCACACAGACGCGGACAACGTGACATTTCAATGGTTTGTTGACGCGGGACGCGGTGCTTCTTGCCCGCACTCCATTTCGCATCCGTTCGAACTGTCGTCTGCTCTTTCAGACTTGCCTGCTTTTTGTCGTCTGCTCGATTCAAACGACAACGGCCCGTAAACCAAACGTTGACCCGGTAATTACGATAAGAACTAAGTGCAGGCCTCAAAACACTTTTGAAGGTTGGTTGGAGTAAGTAGGCTAAGTGTAAACAGTAGATACAAGAAGATGTTGATCATTGTTATCAGTGGCCATCAGCGACCTGTAATGCCCGATCCTACTTGCGGTTTTCAATATCGACGTCCACCATTTCAGCTACGGTCCACGCTTTTGCGGCCCGAGCGACGTCGCGACTGAAAATAGCGAACAGAATCTCATCGTGGGAGTCAGGCATTAGCGCCCATTCTGCGGCGTCCACGTGAAATGAATCGCCGCACGTCACATTCTTCACGCAAAGTTTTGCCTGGTTAATTCTGCTGAAGCCGCTCAAGTAGCCAGACATTGTTAGGAGGACGTAGAATCAACAATTCCAACGCGAAAAAGAGCACCGGGACTCCCACCGACGCCGACAACAACGCAAATCAATGGTTTGTTTATGGGCGACGGCGGGCTTCTTGTCCACCGTCCACCGCGCATGCGCGGCGCCGGTGGCGTCCGCTAGGGGCGCTCCGGTTTGTTTGTAAACATGAGTTGGGTGTATAGACCTTTATCTCTAAGTTTTGAACAGCGTCCCTGGTGAGCAAATTGAATATTTTAGGTCGCGTTTCCGCTGTGCGTAGCGTTGCGCCCTTTCAAACGCTCTGGTAGTGCATATGAACCATGAGCAGACGCTGAAGGACGCTGACAAACGCTAGCATACGCCTGTGTATTTTGGGAATGGCAAAAAATGCAGCGCGTGCATCTTTTGGTTTTGTTGTAAAGCGCTCTCATTTAGTGGTTTTCTGTGACGCCCAGATCGCCTGACTGAAAAATACCCTTTAATTTACTAAGAAATTAAATCACTCATAGGTAATTTATAACCTAATTATACCGAACGTTTGTAATTTTCTTAAAGAGGATCGTGTGGGCAGAGACCAATCCGATATTAACATTTTAGTTTTCTCTGAGATGCGTAATTTTTGCAGGAGCAATTTGGCCGAAATACCTTGTACAATACTGGAAATTTTAACAGACTAACAGGTCGATACCTTGGTCGGATATTCACGTATTAATCTAAGAATCAGTAGGTTAATCGACTAATTGCATAGCCCTATAAGACATTTTCCATCACGGAATAACGGAAACTAGCAGTGGCGCTATTTGAGAAAAAATATCCACGTAAATGGATTTAAAAGGACTGCCCAAACAAACACAGAAAATGCCGTGCACGAAAAAGCAAAAAAAAAAAAATGCAGGAAACGAGTTTTGTTTAGACAACTCTGAAGGACGCAACCTTACACCACGGCTTGGGGGCCAAATGCGGTGAGGTAACTTCAGGTATTTTTTCGGTTTAGAGTACATGCTTCAGTGATCTGTTCATTCCTCCTTTTGGGCGTGTGTTGCCCTCGTGTTGAGGGTGACTTCTACTCGGTTCGGAGGTGTGACTCCATGTTTTATGGGTTTTCTCGAGCCCCTTTGGAGGGTGAGTGCTGCTGTGATTCATTTCGGGGAACTGTTACAGGGAGGGAGAAATATCTCAACGGGTAAAACAACATTTGGGACAGGCGCTCCTCTATTGTTGGTCCGTTTCCTCCAGGTCGCAGGATAGCATTTGAAGCTTTATTTACATCCGCGTTAAGCCAGAATAACAAGACGTACAAGGGCGCGAACGAAGACGGTATATATCGCAGGGTGTGGCCCCTCCTCCTTCCCCCTCTTAACATCTTTTGATAATTAGGAGTTTTAGTAGACCGTTCCGATAACTCCAATAACAATACCCGATACTCCGACACCGCTGTGCAGGAATCGTATCGTTATCGGTTATCCTATACCCGAAACGATCTACTAAAAGTCCCCATTAGGGAGTTCTCGCGGAACGTTTCTGCCATCCCGCAATGCTCTCCGCAAACCGCTCAAAGATCCTGAACTCCGCACAAACAAGGCTAGCGGCGCGCACGCGCAGTAGTGGCGGCAGCGTCTTCGCTGCAAAAAATGCGTTGCAAAGGGTAAAAAAAAAAAAAGTCCACGTACGCTTTTTTTTTATTATTTGTTGCTTCGTACGCTTGCATTTAACAATGTTTTGTTACCGCGGTTCCTGGCAGCGTTCTTCAAGTCAAATATAGTAAGTGACTGCCTGCCGGCCAAGGAGATGCAAGAAGGGAAACAAGCAGGTTGGAGCGGAAATGGCGTCGCCACTCGGAAAACGAGGAGAGGAGAAAAGCTAGGGAAGGCGTCCCGGAAAAAGAAAGTGGGAGAAATGATTTAAAGAAAGAGAGAGAGTGAGAGAGCGATCAAACGAGACAGCACGGTGAGACATAAAATATACACGGGAAGGACGAACATAAAGATACGGAAGCAAAGAGGGAACGGAGAAAAGACTAGGGATGCGAGATTTCTAATACGCGGGCGGCTGCATGTTCATCCCCCCAAAGCGGACAGCGCGGTGAGAGCTACGCGCCCGCCGAACCAATGAAACGGCCCCCTTTGATCACGTGACCCCGTTCTCTGCGCGTCAGTATGGGCGGGAGCATGATCACGTGGCAAAACGTAGACCAACCACTCGTCCAACGAGCAGGTAGCTTCCACCGCACTGTCAGCATAGAGGCGAAATGGAGTATAGTCCCCGTGCAAACGAAGACGTTAAGAATTAAAGCGAGGAGACCGTAACGGCCGGCGCCAAACAAGGAAATCAAAACGGGGGAAAAAAGAGAACAAAAAGAAGACATCTACCTTCTTCCCCGGAACTTCGCAAAGTGGACGCCGAGGTACGAACAAGAGAAACCCCCGGATGTCTACGTTTTCTTCTCTAAAGCGTGTTACTTTCTTTTTGTCCGCGTGTGCGTGCGTGCGTGTCATATTTCCGTTGGCGGCGAAGGCGGCGGCCGAGTAACGATGATTCAGCGCGGGAAATGGGTGCCCGCGCGGCCCGCGCCCGGTAATAACTCGAGAAATAGACAAAAAACACAAGGACAAAAAGGGGAAAAAGAAAGAGAGATAGCGAGGGAGATAATAATGGTCGGTAACAAATCTCACCCTCGGGAGCACCGCTCACTGGGAATCCGGTACGCCGGCGGATCTTCTCCGCCACTGGGTTGTCATCGTCCGATTCCTCTGCACACGAAAAAAAGAAAATAGAAAATATTATTACGGTAACTACACATCGACGGAATCACTAACAAAAGGAAGGACGACCGAGCGAGCGAACAAACTCCGCGAAAACAAAAAATGTAAAAACCGAAAAAAAAAGAAATTCCGCCGCAGAACTAGGAAACAAATGCGCTAATATTAAGGCGATGGAGACGACGAGCTTTGTTCATGGTCGTCATCTTCCCTGACATATTTCTCCCAGAGGGCGTTCAGGTGGAACACTCTCTACTGTGTTCGCTCCCTAAGCTGACAGTGTGGTGGAAGCTACAGCTTGCTTCGTCGGACTAGTCGTGGGGTTCATCTTTTATCACACGGTCACGAGCTCACGCCTGTGCCGAAGAGCAAAGAGCAGGGTCACATGATAAGAGGGAGGTAGCTGATTGGTCCGGCCAGCGCGTAGCTCCCAGCGCGCTGTCAGCTTAGGGGTGAGCGGAGCTTGGGAGGAGGAGGGAGTCAAGATAAACGCCCCTTTCCGTCTTCATTTTGGCGGCGAGGGTGTCGCCCCTGGGACGCCCAACAAGGACGCAGTCACAAAAAAAGTATTCTACAATTGATCGGATATGAAGAACGATTTTTCACGTTACGGTTGTCTTTGGTCCTTGCGGCTCGAAAAAGAAGGCGATTGAGCAAGAACAGCCGGGCTGTTTTTTTAACCTCCTTTGGTTTTTTTTTTAACTGGAATTAATTTGGAAGTTGGGTCATTCATTCCATCTCATACGTCCCAGACGTTGCGCTCGATCATTTCCGATTTTTAAGAGAAAATTCGTTGCTTTTTATCCCAAGGTCCTTAACCTTTTTCTAAAATATTTTCGCCGCAAACTTTTTTTGTTTTATGGGTGAGCGTGGTTCGAACTTCTAAAAATGGGTGTAAAACTAGGCACCAATCAATATTTGAGTAAAAATAAGATTTTCTTCAAAACGCTTCACAATTTGTTATAAAATTCGAAGGGACTTTATCTTGCTATGGTTTGATGATTATGCAATTTTAGAGCGCAGCTCTTAGGCGCCCGTTTCCGGCTTGAGCGGCGTCGCCGTCGAGCGTAGCGCGCGGTGCATCATGGGAAATATCCCATAATGCACCGCGCGGAAAGGAGGAGGAGGAGGAGGGGAAGGAGGATGAGGGGAGGAGGAGGAGTGGAGGGAGGAGGAGGGGGAGGGAGGAGGAGGAAGGAGGGAGGAAGGACGAAGGGAGGGAGGAGATTTGGTAGGATGAGGAGTTGAGGAGGAGGGAGGAGGAGTATACCCTCCCCTCAGTACCCTTCCTTCCTCCTCCTCAAGAGCTGCGCTCTAGTTCGGCGTTACAGGGAGTTGTAAACGGCTTTCATTTTTTTATCGTTAAAATAATTTGTTTTAATTCAACAAAATGCACAAAAATTAGCACTTTTCACAATTAAAAAAATTAGTTATCGCTTTGCGTCTGGCATTTAAAACTTTTTTTGTTGGAAGACGTTTTTTGTTGGAAGACCGGAAATCCTCCACTTTGCTGGGGCTTCCTCTCCCCTCCCCCTAATACAGCATTTTGTCATGGGTTGAGCAGTTTCGCGTGGCTCGCATAATGAGCCGTGCTCCGTGCTGCGCAAGCGCGAGGAGCAGTGACGTCACACGGCGCACAGCTGGCGCGCCGGAGCCGCCACCGCGCGCTCCGCCGCTACCGCGCGCCCCTCGCCGATCTGCACATTCCAGAGGAGTGACGTCATAGCCGCGGCAGACGCACCGGAGCCGCTTAATAGCGCCTCTCATTTTGTGCGCATAAGCTCACGCTACGTATATCCTGGCATAGCCGAGCTAAGCCACCCGCAAATTTTTTCTAGCTTTAGACATAAATCATTTAAATTAATCTTTCAGAAATGAAAGGCCATAAACTCTTCTTCTGAACTCGTTACGTTTCGCATTTTTACTTTAACCACCTCATGGTAGAATAAACGGCTCTTTAAACAGCAAAACGAACTTTTTCACAATTTTTTTTTCTACGAAGTGTTTCGTTGTGCGGTTTCAAACATTTTTTATTTCTAATACATCTACAAAACTCCCATAAAAATAATAAACTAATTGCCAGGCACAAAGCGATAATTAAATAAAAATTGAGAACTAAAGTGCTGATTTTCGTGCATTTGGTTGAAATTTTAAAAACTTATTTTAACAATAAAAATTGCATAATCATCAATCTATAGCAAGCTAAAAGCCGTTGGAATTTTATAAAACGTTGTAAAGCGTTTCGAAACAAATCTTATTTTCACTCCATTATTGACTAATGCCTAGTTTTAGCACATTAAAAAAAATTCAAACCCCGCCCACGCCAAAAAAAAAGAAAGAATCGCGGCATGATTATTTTAGGAAAATGTTAAGGACCTTGGGGTAAGACGCCATAAATTTTCTTTTAAAAATAGGAAACGGTCGAGTGCAACGTATAGGACGTTTCAGACGGCATGACCCAGTCCGTAACGTCCAGTCTTGAACACGTTACTAAAAAAAGTAATGAATTACAATTACTCTTACTTGACAGAAAAAGTAATTGGCCTTTACTTGTCCGATTACTTCAAATTAAAAAAAAAGGCCAAACTTTTTTTCCCGGTTTGAAAAAATTAGTTTTTCGCGCTGTCCATTATTATATAAGATTCAGCAAACTATTAACTAAGCATCCTCTTCATCCACTATTTTTAGTAAACCATCCTCATGTTGGGTGACTTGGTTAGAGGATTACTTTGTTGGAAACTGGTACAAACAAAGGGCATCATTAGAAAAAGGAGGAAAACTACCAACGGTTAAAAGAAAACTTAGTACTCAAAAAGTCATCAGATTACTCCTGCGATTACTTCTTAATAAATCTGTTCAAATGATTACAAATTACTCCAACAAGTAATCGATTACGAGTAATTTGATTACTTGTGATGAGTGGCTGTACAAGTCTGCGTACAGCGACTCAGCGTGCGAGACTGATTTATCACCATTATTCGACTGTTTATGGAACGGGCATACTATACTCTGTTTCATACTTAGCGTGCAACGCTGTCAAAGCTACTGGCACGAGCGCGTGGCTTCATCTATGGTGTTGTTTGCGCGAGAGCGCGAGCAAATGATCAACGAGTTCAAGCCCCATGCTCGCGCCAGTAACTTTGACAGCGTTGCACACTAAGTATGAAACACAGTATAGTAACAAGAAAGAAAAACCAAGCAGTGGCTTAGCTCGGCTATGCCAGGATATACGTAGCGTAAGCTTAGGTTCAGCTGGTTGTTCTTAGCTTTCCTGGTTGTCTAGGATTAGCTTGATTATCATGCTTACTGCTGCTTCAATGACACACACACGGTATACGCATTATGTGACTACTTCGGGATCCGAGGAGTTAAGCTGTGCGCCGTGTTGTTATGTATCAAGCAACCAACTCGGACAGCGCGAGCCATGATCTCGAGCGGGTGCATGCGCGCGGCGCGTGCATTGGGGCTGACCTAGGCCACCGTGACCTAGGCGCTATAGACGATTGCAAGCAAGGCGACTGGCCGCCGCCATGTTCTGCTCGTGCGGACAAGCCCGTGCAATTGCAAGCTTGCCAAAGCTATGTTCACACGCAAACTGCACGAGCTTGCTCGCATGGGGCACCACCGCACCAGTCGGGTCGCCATGCTTGCAATCGCCTATACCAGTCCTGCCCGTTCCGTCACTGCTCCTCGCACGTGCGCAGCACGGCTCATCAGGAGCCACGCGAAACTGCTCAACCTCGGCCAGTGTAGCTTACGCTACAAAACAGGAAAACATTCGAGCTTCTGCCACAATACCTCAGTTGAATACATTTATGCACGACCACGTAGTATATCAGTCCAATTTGTTCGTTTAAATTTAGAGTAGTGTCTGACAGTCTGGCGCTTGATTTACGTTGCCTTGGTTACTTATCTCGGGAAGATGTGTCCCTCCTCATCATTTCGTTTAAGGAAAAGTCTGAAAACTTCAAATTCTTACAAAATACGAGGTGTGACCAAAAAGTTCTGGCACTGATTGTGTAGCGTAACAAGAGAGGGCAGCACAGTGATGCGCGCGCAGCAGTCGAAAGCAAGGGACCTTCGTGTCTCGTTATACCAAAGGGCGTCGCTCTGTGAACATTTGGAGCTGCGCTACAGAGTTTTGTGACCACGTGCACGGGCACAATGGCGATTTCACCATAGACTGCAAACCAGAGCGAGAGCGAACATGAATTCTGCGTCAAACTCGGCAAATATAAAACAGAGACCTTTGAAATGATTCAGCAGGCTTGTGTCAAAAAGCAGTGAATTTTGCGAAGTGTTTTAAGTGGCACTCGCGCTTCAGGAACGGCAGAACATCGCTGGAAGACGAAGAGCGGTAGGGCGACCTTATCCGACCTCTCCTTGACTTCAGTGACGTTCTGCCATTCTTGAGGCGCGAGTGCCACTCAAAACACATCGCACACCTCACTGCTTTTTGACACAAGCCTTCTAAATCATTTCAGAGGTCTCTGTTTTAGATTTGCCGAGTTTGACGTAAAATTGATGTTCGCTCTCGCTTTGGTTTGCAGTCTATGGAGAGATCGCCATTATGCTCGTGCATGTGGTCAAACAAACTCGTGTAGCGCAGCTCCAAATGTTCACAGAGCGACGCCCTTTGGCATAATGACGCAGAAAGGTCTCTGCCTTCGACTGCTGCGCGAACATCCCTGTGCTGCTTTCTGTTTTTACGCAAAAAAGCCCGTCCCTGAACTTTTTGAACGCACCTTGTATATTTATGTAATTTCTCTACATCGTCTCATCGTAGGATATGTTTCGACCCTCGAGTCAAGAGATCCAATATGGGTCAAGAGGTCGAGCATGTCGAGAGATCCATTATAGCCTAAGAGGCTCAACTAAGGTCCCTCTAGGTCAAACGAGGCAAGCGATCCATAGTGGGTCAAGAAATCCAATGAGCCCAAGGAGTCAGGAGATCCTAGATATCCAGGAGTCAAAAGATCTTTGGCACAACGAGTAAAAATATCCAATATGGCTCAACATGCCCTACGAGTCAAGAGACCGAATGAGTCAAAGAATCACATATATGGCTCAAGAAATCTGACGAGTCAAGAGGTATAACACGGGTCCAGAGATCCAATGACTCGAGAGACACAAAGAGTCAAGAGATCCAACATCGGATCACTCGAATCGCTGTATCTCACGACCCGGAATCCTGCCCGGGCTCACCGGAGGACGAGGCCTCGCTGCCCCTGCGTTTCAGTCCTCCCCGGCGGCGCCCGGCCTCGAGTAGTCGGCCACCCAGGAGCCCGATCTCCGGTGCCTCTTGCTGTGCGCCGAGCGGGACGAGGCGGCCAGCTGCTGACGCAGGGTCTCCAGCTCCAGGCTCAGCTCGTCGTTGCAGTCCTTTAGCTCCTGAAAGAAGCGGTCCGGTCGCACTACCATGCAGTTCACTTTGCTCTATGGCAGAGGTACGGTGCTGGGGTTTGATTTGGGTCAGGCTGAGAGCGTTCTCGGCTGCTCATTGGACGTGGCGCCACAGCTTGCCAGAAATCAAACGTGATACGTTTTTGACCAGTTCACGAGTACACGATCGGGCAGCATCTTGGTCAGAATGTCTCACTAATTATAAACGGCGAAAAAGGTCTCGCGGCCTCTAATGTGCTTGTACAAGGTGTCAAAAAAAATTTTTTTTTTACCGCAAAATAGGTTAGGCATTGCCGAACGCTCATTCTCTGCCCAAAGCAGCGCTAGAGGTCAGAACTAGATGCCAAAGTTTCAGCCCGATCCGATGCCTTATTCAAAAGTTATAAGCGATTTTCTGAAAAGTTCAATGGGAAAATGGCGGCCGGCGAGATTTTCGAATACCTGGGGCTCTATGGTACCAGAAACCGAAAACGGGCAAAAATTGGCTCCATTTTCCCATTGAACTTCTCAGAAAATCACTTATAACTTTTGAATAAAGTATCGGATCGGGCTGAAACTTTGGCATCGGGTTCTGACCTCTAGTGCTACCTTTGGGCGGAGAATGAGCGTTCGGCGATGCCTATAGTCGGTGACAGGTCAAGAAGGAAGTGGAAGCTCCTCCCACCCTTTCCACTTCAGCGGAGCGAACGGTGGAGAGGAGGTCGCCTCCTCTCCTCCTATCCACCATTCGCTGTACTAAAGTGGAAAGAGGTGGGAGGAGCTTCCACTTCCTTCTTGTCCTGTCACCCACTATAGTTTATTTTTGCTGTAAAAAAAATGTGCATTTTTTTGTGAGACTTTGCACTTGTGCTTTTGCATCCACCGGTCGATGCCATCTCTTTATGAACCTCAGCAGAACAACTTAAAGGGTAGTGCAACGACTTTAATGTTGAAAAGATTTGCAGTTTTTATTGTTTATATAGGCACAAGTGACAAAAAACGCGCCACCTTGCCCCTAAAAACCTGCTATTCCGCTGCGCAATCGCGAAGGAAAAAAACAGATTATTTGCCGATGTGCAGCCACGGGTGACGGTTACGGGAACTACGGTGCAACGTCTCTGGGGGACACGCGGAAGTCAACAAAGCCTGTCCCGCTCCGCTGCTACACTCGCCGTCAGCCTTGTGGCGAACCGTCTTCCATGTCGATCGCTCGTCGCGACCTTCGGCGCTGCTAGTCCTTGACAAGTCAACAATCGCGAAGGAAGCGGCTGGGGGATCCGAAAAGAGACCCAAGGGGAAACCAGGTGGTCCCTCAGGGTACATCATTTGAAAGACGACGTGAAATTTGAGAGGCACCTTAAAAACTTGCCCGCACAAAAACAAAACAACAACAATGTTTTCTGTTTGTTTTATATTTGACACAAATTTATTCTAGCAGTTAACTGGTCAAAGTCTCAAAATCGTTGCACAGCCTTTTTTTAAGATTTGAAAAAGAAGCGCGGGTTTCAACGGCTTCCGGAATAAAATAGCAGACGATAGCAATTTCAGACTGCGTCCGATCTCCCTTCGCCGCGGCGCTCCGTTCATAGCGGACGATTAACGTCTTTTCGAGTCTGTTAGCAGACGACGCACGGTGTTTTCTCGTTTGATTTCCGTCTGCCAATGGCGCTTCCTAGCAGACAAACGGCGTCCTTTGCTCGCTGTTAGCAGACGAACCGTCTACGAACGCTATCATCGCTCGCTCCGCTGTCGCGGTGGTGGAAATCGAACCCCTGAAACGCGTATCTGACTGGTGTGTTTAGCGTCCTATACCGCCCATGCATCAAAAGTAGTCCCGAAGGGACAGCAAAGGACGTCACAAAAGCCGGAGCGTCATGATGTTGGATGTTGCGATCCTGGCGGTTGGGCGCAGAAGTTCTGGAAAAGAGCACGGGCAGATGCGAGTGTCGCTGTCGACGTGGCGTCCCAGCTCCATAAACTGTAAAGTGGGAGAGCGACTTGCGGCTATATAGTTATTATAATGTACGCGAGAGGTTCAACTGGCGCTAGTGTGCTGCGGCAAATTGAGGCAGACAGCAGAGAGTCGAAAACTGACTTCCGGTAATTCATTTGTATGGGAAAAAGTGAGTGCATTTTCTTCTTGCGCTCGGTTATAAGAGCAAATATCTCGAATAATTCGTACGTACTAGGCACATTGGAACATTTCTCAGTCCGGCAGATGAAATAGCTGGTCAGTTACGACGTTTCCCTTTCAAATTAATTGCATTAAAAACGGTGCTAAAACGACTTCGTACATGTCTATATGTGCACCGTCGGACACTGTTAGCGCGAACACGACGTCGGCGCTTTTCAGTGTGGGGCATATCCGTGCCAAAAGGACGAACGACATGTGGAAAACTAAGAAGGATGGCAATAACTACGCAGTAACACTGCATGAGTAACCCACTGTGCAGGTACGATCAAAATCCATTGAAGGCCACGTAATATAGTCACATTTTCAACAAGTAAACACGGCTTTATTCTTTCTGCTCGGTGAGAATATACTTGTTCTACGTTCCAAATATCAGCCGCACGCTCGAAATATTTGATAAAAAGGCTGCCCGACAAAGAAAAAAAGAAGACACATTTCATATTTACGTATTTTATCTTTTCGGCTTGAACATTTTTAACCGCTCGAAAGATGAAAGACGGGGTGGGGTCATTTTCATATAGTGACAGGACTGACATATTAGCAATGTATAAGCGTCACCGGAATGCTGGCGAGCCTTGAACACAGTTTATTCCTTTCGATTGTTATTTTGCTTCGAATGGTCGCTTGTCTTTACACACATGCTGTGAAACGGAGGTTTGGGCCTGAAATATAGCGAAGTTAAACGTCGTTCACGGATGAACAAAAAATACGCTGACTAAAGCAATTACACATTTACAATGTCAATCAATGTACGTACATACTTTTCGGTACGACCCAAATAACAAAAGCGTTCCATGTTATTTTCCGGCGAAGAGACAAAATGCATGCGCGTTTTCCCATAGGAATGCACAGGAGCACCGCAAAAGTGAACCGGTTGCTGTCTGCTTCAGTTTGCCTCCAGGAAGTCGCATAGACAGTAGCGCCAGTTAAACCTCTAGCGTACATTATAATAACCCTATGCTTGCGGCAGAACCGGTGTCTGCCGTGTCCACTACCGCTGCAGTGACCGCCAGGATCGCGGCCGGCAACAGCATGACACTTTTATGACGTCACAAGGCAGAAATCGAGGAACCACTTTTTAAGACAAGGTACACAGAGCAGTCGGGAATGCGTCCAAACAACCATAGCAGAAATTATATCTCTACTCCGCATAAACCACGCACAAAGAAAGCTTTACGTTCTGTACTTGATCGATGGTTCAGTAGCGGTATGACCGTTGGCTAAGCATGCTGATTCCGTTGCGCAATATCAGATGCGCAAGTGTTTCGTACGCCTTTCAGCAACGCGTTGCTCAACGATTACATAACCATATTTACATAAAAGTAAAAAAAATCTCATTTTCGCGGAAATGTGAAACATATATGGCATAAGGGTATGGTATCCGCGAGTATGGTAATACGCATAGGTGTGAGCTCATAACCTTTCCCAACTCAAACGTTAAAGCCATCTTCAAATCTGGATTGAGAAGAGAGCCCTTCGAGGAGGCGGCTATCTTCAGAGACCCTTTACGCTTAAAATTAACCGGCGGGGTAGTTCGCCTTGTCCTGCCTTTTTCCCTCTATTATAGTCCAACCCCTCATTTATGCTATTTAATGCCAAAGTAACGCTACATTTAGCTTTTTTAATCTAGAAATTTTGTTCGCATAGTTAGAATGAACGAATGGAGAAAAAGCGCACGGGACAACGTCCGGAGATATTCGGCACGCACCTTGTTCTGTTTCTGCGTCGACTCCAGTTCGTGGAATATCTTCTGGCAGTGCTCGTCGTTCAGGAACGCCTGGCCGGACTCCAAGTCGGCCACCTGCGGGCGGAGCACCACGAGCTCGAGCGTGCATCGGTGACCGTTCGTGGGAGCCCAAAGCCCCGGTCGCACTAATCTCACATCATACAAAAGACAGGATTACAGAAGTATCTGCGAATGCCCCTCACGCAAGTTCGAAGCCTGCCTTCTCTCATGCAGCTTCGGACGTACGTTTAAAGATCGACTTTCACGACCAATGTGACACTGTGTCGTGCAATGGCCGTCGGTGGTGGCGCCACCGACGGGCTCCGCGATCCGCGATCGGGCCTATACTACAACAGGACCGATATACAAGGGAGCGAAACGCCTCATACAGTCTCTGCAGACTGGCTCCTGTATGATGTGTTAGCGCCGTGACCCCGGCTTAACGACCGCGGTCGAAACAAGAGCGAGCGCGGACGAGACGAACAGCTACGTTACCTATCGGAGCGCAGATTAGACATGCACCAGCGTCGGCGTTCGACTGAGACTCGTGCTCGCACCAACTCAACGCGAATCTCGTCCGGACGCACACTCTTCACTCGCGTCTAATTTGCGCTCCGCGCTGGTATCTACACTGCGTTTCACACGTTAAGATACGACCTCAAGCAACGCAACGACCCGTGGAGTCAAGCAAGCACGGTCAAAAGTGTATCCTCATGACGCTCGTCGGCTTTGTGCGTTTGCTATCAACGGCTAAAACAACCACGTACAGAAAAAATACTAGGGGGCGCTTAAGCTTCGCCTTTAAGAGTGGAACGCGATAGCGTTATGGGGTGCCGTTCGCAAAGCCTTCTCGTATAAACCCGCGCTCGTCCCCAAGCCGTGCAAGCGTTTGTAGTCGGTAGCGTCACGCGTGGCTGTCACGTCATGACCCTACCGACCCGCTAAATTTAGCGGAAAACTTTCCGCTCAATTTGGCGGGAAAAATTTCCGCTAAATTTGGCGGAACCGTTTTCCGCTAAATTCGGTGGGAAAATTTTCCGCTAGAAGTGCGCGAATATATAGCGGAAAAGTTTCCCACCAAATTTAGCGGAAAGTCACTCGTGACGTAACCCGTGGCTGCGCGCCTTGCATTATGGGAGTTTAAGGTTCCACCGATACCGACGCTGGATTTTCCGCGACACAAGCTTGAAGCTCCTAAACGCCATCGCGTTGAAAAAAAAAAGAATCGGCAGCGATCTTTAGTTCAAAAGTCCTCTAATGCATGAACTGCCGTTAAACACCCCATGGGAGCAACATCACCTAGTGTTATATAGGCGGTGTAACTAGGGGGGGGGGGGGAAGGGAGGGGGGAGGAAAAGGAGGGGGAGCGAGGAGAGGGGTGGGTAATTGGTGTGTCACGTAACGTATATCTTTACGTTCAGGAACTTGTGTCACAAAAAATCCGGCGTCGGCGGGACCAAAAAAACTCCATAATGCAACGCACGCAGCCATGGGTGTCACACGTGACGTCACACTTGGCCGCGCGCGTTGCATTACGAGATTTACCCGCTAAATTTGGCGGGAAACTTTTCCCGACAACTTTAGCGGATAGTTTTTCCCGACAAATTCAGCGGAAAGTTGTCCCGTCATTGTTAGCAAAAAGTTTTCCCGCAAAATTTAACAAAAATTATTCCGCCGGATGTAGCGAAAAATTTTCCCGACCAATTTTGCGGGTCGAGAGGATCATGACGTCACAGCCACAAACGACGTCACTCGACAGGTGACGTTACCGACTAGACCACGCGTGCACGGCTTGGCATCGCGCACGCGTATATATGAGAAGGCTTTGCGAACGGGACCCGAACTCCATCTCGTTCCACTCTTAAAGGCGAAGCTTAAGCGTCCCCCAAATTTTCCCGTGACGTGACGTCAATTTTCCCCGCAACGTTTTGCGGGAAAACTGAATTGCGGTTTTGGCTACAAGACGCAAATTTTCCCGCTAAATTCAGCGAGGAAACTGAGTTGACGCATAGGTCACGCGTCGTCAATTTCCCCAAAGTGTATAGGTCACGTCACGCTACTTTCCCCGCTAAATTTTGCGAAAAATGCAAGGACCCAGGGACGGACAAAGTTGTGGAATTGCAAAATAGAGTAAAAAAGCATTTCATGCTTAAAAAGAAAAAAAAGAACGCTGGATCAGGCTGCATTTAGTGTGCGCGATTGGTTAAGCCGGCGATTGCAAACGCACAAACACGACGAGTGCCTGACGATGCAATTATGGCGCCGCTTGGTCATCTCAGCCCGATCGTAGTGTAAGTCTGCGGTCGGACGTTTACGAGAAACCCATCGGCTCACCCTCTGCTTGAGGATAAATCAATTAATCATCTAAATACCGAAAAAATCCATTAAAAAGCCCGCAGTTCATTATTTCAAATGACAATTATCTGAGCCAGAAAAGGCAGCAAGAACACACAAATATCAGCACTGATTTTTTGAACAAATAATAATATTCTATGTTAGCTGTAAAGTGTATAAAAGACCCTGTCCTTAAAGGGACAAAAGTTTCCGCGAACAACTTCTTTAACGACGGTGTGAGACACAATTTGAGTTATGAAAGAATTTGAAATTAAGACCTATACCGATATTTAAATCCAAAATAAAGGTTAGTTTCGGTTTCGCTCCGGATTTGAATCGTACCTCCTGGCCTAAATATTACGCTAAATACCGTTCTTGTTGTCGGGATCACGAGGTGACCCGTGCTCATAACAACCTAGCTTCCTAGTATTACCAGAAATAATTTGTGTCGCTCAATGAGGCCAGCACACTAGACAGGCTCAGCAGCGGCACGCATCTCCGACCCTCACTAAACCCGCCATTTCGAAAAACGAGTGGCGCCACCTATAGTGAATTGGAGTCGCGAATAGTCCCATGCGCATAAACGCGCATCCTTGAAAAAAAAAAAAAGGAATTGGGAAGGCAGGCCGCATTAATCTTGCCTAAACGCTGTTTCGTAAACACTATCCTGCTTCGTGGCATTCCATAGATTACAATGCTTAAACCAATCAATGCAGACGATGCGACTGAGCAAAGACCAACACGCGGCTGTTTTATGTCGATGCCTTCATTACAGGATTGCCTTCCTGTTGTTGTTGTGATTGATTGTTTTTTGGGGAGCGCTCGGAGGGTTTCCAACCGTCTCTGTCCGCCTCGTCCGCTTCGAAACCGGGAGGGGGGGGGGGGGGATAGCCGACGAACAACATGCATGGCGATCCGAACGAACGTTGCATAACGCGCGTGTTACAAAATGACTACCGAGCATTAATTGGATAAAACCAGCCTAATTGCGTCTCACTGGCCACGGCAGGGGAGATCTGTCGCCCCATACTAATGCTGCATTCTCTCTCTCTCTCGCTCTCTATCTTGCTGCGTCAGCATAAAAAGACGCGAGGAGGAGGAGCAGGTCATTAGGAGATCGTTAGCCTGATTATGTGTGAATCTCGCTCGCGCTCGTGCTGAAGAAAAACTTCCGGTTCATTATCTTTCATCTTCGCGGAGAAAGAAAAGAATGGCGCAACAAAAGCGGGACCGAATCACGCGAGCAATAAATGAGCGCCAACCTGTCTCGAGTGGTCTGTTTTGTGACCTGTCGCGAAAAGATTTATGCGCTCGGTTTTTTTCTTTTGTTTTTTTGGTAGGGCGCGGGGATGCTAGAATATGTGTGAAGAAGAAAACACTCCATATTTTTGTATAATTGCGGACACACCAGCGAAACACCTTGGCGAAATCTAGCTATGATACGGTTTAAACAAATGCGTCACACATGAGTAAAGATGGTATACGGGCTAATGAGCTATTGAACTTGATGAAAACCTGTGTAGTAAACAAAAATTGAAATGGTGCGTATATTTGTTTACCCTATGTTTCCGGTGCTTTTTCCCAGCTACTCAACTAACTATATTTTCGGAATCACCGGCATTTACCCTTTTCGGTATGCTGCTTAGTACCGCAAAATTCAGAATAGTTTTTGTAAAATTGGAAGGTGAAAATGATGCCAAAACCAACATTCAAAAATGCCCGCGCTTTTCAATGTCGTGACATCAGGTAGAAGACAGGCTTGGAGTTTGAGCGGGCTGTCTAAAAACGCATTATGCCAAGCATTGGTTTCGTGCTGCTGCATTAGGGCTGGAGCGAGCTTCTAAAGCATTCATTTGGCGCCGTGAATATTCTTGTAATCAATCGGGGACAAACGTCTATAGTCCAAAGAGTGAATCCCTGCTTTCCTTGACGTCACTTTTTTCCTTGTTGCTAGTACAGACTTTCACGTTAAAAAAAAAAAAAAAACACGGTGAGGGCCAAAACTGTAAATTCAATAACTTTGCAATAAAAACCTTGGCCCAAATATTTTGCTTAATATTTCGGCGATGTTTGCTGGTGTGTTTAGCGAATTTGCCAGCAAATGGGGACTACGCGAGAACGCTAAAGTACCCTTTTAAAGGAGCACTAAGGTGGTATTTGTAGAAGCTTGTTTTTGATAGCTTATTGCTTGATTCACTTTAGTCAATACAAATTACCAGTTCCTTATGGCCAGAGCTCCTAGTAAATTCGTAACAATAGAACACGGGCACAAATTTCTCGAGGGGTTATGGCAGCCTTGGGTCCCCACCACTTCCTAAAATTTGACGAATGAAAACAGTGAATTGCGTGGAAATTTCGAACGTTACGATTATTTATGTTTTATGCGCGCTCTGCATTATATTTTGACAGAGAAACGTAAAATCTTTGGGTGAAAGAGACGCAGTAGAGGAATTATTGTTTGAAAACGCCGTCTGACGGCGCGCCCTGGTATATGATCCAAAGTACAGAAAGAGGGGGCGTGTCACAAGCCTCGATTACATTTTGAATAGTGGAATAAGGCCTCCCATGAGTATAATTTCGGTATTTTTAGGATGCCTAGAGCCTGTAAATTGAGTTATCAACATCAACAGATGATCTCAGAATCCACTTGAGTGGCCCTTTAAACAAGTTGTGAGTTGCTTCTCCCGCAAAATTTTCATCTGTTGGACGGAACGCGTGCGTATGCGGAGGAAAGTGATAAGTGGCTGAATCAAGAGCAGTGACGTGAATGAACTGAGGGGACCCATCAGCCCCACAACCAGTCTTGTACGCGTTACTGAAAAAGAAGGAACCGATTCCGATTACACTTACTTTATTAAAAAATGTAACTGATTACAGTAATCAATTAGTGCACCGCCAAAGTAATTGATACCTTTTCACGTTACTTTTTTAACTTTATATTACGAAGCCAAAATACGTACATATGTTCAAAGTGGTTACATTTTTGTTTCTTTTTGTATCTTTTATTAAGATTGAAAAAAAGGAGAGGGGGGGGGTCTTTGTCATAATTCTGACACAACCTACCAGGAGCACCTAAATACAATACACCATACCAAGTGACGCCAATGATTTTAGGATTGGTTTAGAAGGGCGAATCATTCTGTGCACTGGCAGACATAACACAATAAAAGGATGATAGTTGGAAGAAAAATTCCTTCAATCCGGTCCCATTGTCTCAAAACGTTTCTAGTGAATCTCATTTATGTAGGCATTGGGGAACGAAAATAAATGTTTGTTTGTTAACGTACGCTCCTTCAGACACCTTCACTACGCCTTAGATGTTTCCTGGGACGTGTATTTTCGTCTCCACGCACACGCTCCCAAACTCTTCACGAACACCTTAACAGAATTGTGTTCGATGTCATGCGCAATCGAGCCCAAGGACGCACTTTCTGGATACTATGTGCTTACGTCCCCGTGCAGTTGGTGAAAAAACGTCAGTCCTCTTATTGGCGTATGGTAACCCAATAAAATGTCGGCGCTGTAAACGTGTTTATTGTGACCTGACTGTGATGTTAAAGCCTTAACAAAAAGGACATTTTAAGGGGTATTCAGAATGTCTACAGATAAGTGCACCACTAAGGAGGCGTTAAGCTGTTCGTGGGTCACTTAAAATAAAATATAAATAAATAGTTTTCCTTTACCCAGTGACATGAGGTCATTGCCAACCACGCGCCATCACACTACAAAGAATCTGCTGAAACAGTCTTCTCGAAATGGAGTCATCGACCGAGACAGAAGCCACAGCCTGCGCTATAATTTATGCCTATGCTATGCTATGCTATAACTATGCTATGTTATAACTATGCCTACGTTATAACTATGCTATGCCTATGCTATAACTATATGTTATAACCATAATACTATGTTATAACTATAACTATGCTCTATGCTATAACTATGCCTACGCTATAATTTAGAAAGTGACGTTAACTATACGCATAGAATGCAACACAGAGAACGGCTGATTGTATGTCGCAAGCTCTAGCACGTTATAATATATTTAACTCAGTCTTCTATGCTTTACTGAATAAACTAACGAAGTACTTTGCTTGTTACTTGCAAATGAAAGGAACATGTGACCGACCTACGTTATTCCCAAATAAAAGACAACCGCTTGCCGTCACCTTTACCTAAAAGAAGTAACTCGCGGTTCTCTTGCGTAACTTTTTTATTTATTAAATAACACGTTTTACTGTTTTTACGATACATGTATGCATAAGCGATGCGGAATATTTCGAGAAAGATCATAGCCATGCCGAAACCTAATTAACATGATTACCTTATATATTTTATGGTTCCACTTGAATTCTCACGAGAGAAAGCGCAAAGAAAAACGCGAAAAACGCAAACATCTATCACTTTGCGCCTACAAACACGAACAAAACTTAACCATATTTTCTTCCAACCAACGAGTAACGTAAATCAGTTACCCGTTAGTCGATAAATTCAACGTAATGGCTTTATTCCTTGCGGTTTTGCAACGTAACGAGTACATTACTACGTTACCGACAAAACGACATGATGCCTGTAACGCCGTTACTCGCAGAGCGTTACCGCCAAAACTCTTTCACTTTAGGTGGGTTAACGATGTAGGCATTGCCACGCAATGCTTTTCGGAAGGTACAAACTGTTCGAGATGTCTTCCAGTCGTTGAAGCGGTCGTGAAATAGTCAAATAGATGGCCTGCTCCCCGAAACAAATCCCCAAATCCCTTAAAATCAGGGTGATTAAAGCGCACAGCGCAAACAGACGGGAGTGAAGAAAAATGACGCACAGTCGCTGGTCTTGTGTCCTCTCTTCTGTCCCGTCTGTTTACGCTGTAAGTTTTAATCATCATGCCTTACCAACACTCCCAAGCTTCCATTTGGAAAAGTTAAATCAGGGCTTCCCAAAGAGACTCTCCTTCATCCAAAGGTATTTTAGAATTTGATAGTGCCTTTGTCTGGCAGAGTGTCAGTAAATAGGCTACGGTTTTGAGTAACAGCAACCTCAGCCATCTTGGTGCTTCGAATCACTCTCGCTGGTTATCTGAAGTTTTGTCGGAAATCGCGGAAAACGCTTTTCCGTGCGCCTCCAGAAATGCTACAACCGCCCTCAGTGAGGAAAAGGATAAAACTCTTCAGCTATCCTACGTTGTATCTAAACCACAGGAAGTTGCACTTTCAAATTGTAACTATCGCCAATTGCGCCACCTCTACACCAAAGAACCAGAACGGCGGCGCCCCCAAAATAATCGGGAATCAAGTGCCCAATCTGCCGATTTTCTCGGCGCAGGGCACATTTAAGGGGGGGGGGGATCTTCTTTAAGATCTCAAGGGTAACATTTTAAATAAAGAAACAGACACTTTTTTTTTTGCGGGGGGGGGGGGGGAGGAAGGCGGGGGGGGGGGGGCGTGACGCCACATCCTTCCGTGATATAAAATCTTTCTGAAGAGTTCCACTCACCCCATTTCCCCCAGCCTGACCCACCAATCGGCCCCTGGCCGTAGACTCTGTGCTGCCTCTGTGGTAGACCCTTTGATTACCTAGATGCAAGCTGTCGTCCCATTTCGAAGAATGTAGCAGTTGGTGCAGTTGGTTGCGACGGATAAGAATGGTTGCCCGCTACATATGTGCTGTACAGGACAACGCGGAATTCAGGGATTCGCTAATTCGAAAGGTTTAGGACATGTGTGCTTACAACGTGAACTCCGTCAACTCCGAAGGGCTTCTCGAAGAAGTGCGGCGGATTACTGCGGGGATTGAGCGGGTATTAAAAGAGATTAAACTTAATTTGTGCCGAGGAGGGCGCTTTACAAAGGCTTCTACGAAAGTCGCAGACGGTCGAGCGGCAATCATGATGGCTGAATGTTTGGGGTTGCGCTTTCATAAGCACGGACCTTCGAGAGTATGCAAAACGTCCGACCTCCTTTCGCAATGGGTGTATAATTATAACAGTAATTTTCAATTGAGAAACTGTATTTTATTCTTACATCACGTATAGTCACTTGCGGATAAAAGAAAACGGCTTATCTTTTAACGCCCGGCCTTCATCACCGGCTATACCTGCCTTCCGTCGTGCCTTGACTGTGCGCGCACGCTCGAGGTGCATAAACGCCGATGCATTCTCGAAGGTAGGACGCTCGTGCTGGGGGCGCAGTGCAACTGAAGCTCCTCTCTGCCGTTGTCACCTTGTCGGTGAGTAGAAACATCCCCAATGCACAACACAAGTAAGTGCATGCTCACAAGCGAACTGCGTAGACACGTAGACATAGTGAGTTTTAGTATTGCGTATACGAGTGAACGCAAGCCCTTTGCGTTTGCCTTAGCGTTGCCTATCCCGTACTACGCGTGCGTGGAGCCCAAACCGCGGCCTTGGATTGGCGCATGGCGACTTCGCGCATACGCAGCCTTGGAGCACGCAACGCTAACGCAAACACACAGCGCTTGCGTTTGCTCGTTTTCGCGATACTAAAACTCACTATTGTATCGTACAGGGTGTGACAAAAAAAATTACGTTTTTTTTTTATTGAAAAAGCAAATTAGACATCGCCGAACGCTCATTCTCCGCCCGAAGGGAACGCTAGAGGTCACAACCAGATGCCAAGGTTTCAGCCCAATCCGATGCGTTAATCAAAAGTTACAACTGATTTTCTGAAAATTTTAATGGGAAAATGGCGGCCGATGGAGTTTTCGAATACATGGAGCTCCATGGCGCCAGAAACCGAAAACGGGCAAAACTGGGCTCGATTTTCCCATTGAAATATTCGAAAAATCACTTTTAACTTCTGAATAAGGTATCGGATAAGGCTGAAACTTTGGCATCTGGTTGTGACCTCTAGCGCTACCTTTGGGCGAAGAATGAGCGTTCGGCGATGCCTAGTTTATTTTTGCGGTCAAAAAAATCCTGTAGGTTTTTTTTATGTGACCCATTTACTTGACTGACCAACACTCCTGAGATGGAATATTGCGCTACTTTGGAGAATAAAGGCTTACCGTACAGATTCGCAAAAAACGCTAAAACAAACGTTTGCTACAAAGTGTAACAGCATATACCGCCCACCACATACAGAGGTCAAGTTGATATTGCGTACAGTAAAGTTTATAAACTGCTTATTTTCCTCGAGCTGTTCAGTTCATCATTTTCTTATTGTTATTAGATGCTGATTACCATTTGAATATCATCCAAACGGGAATGCACGAGGTTTTCAATAATGAAAAAAAGAACGCACGAAGAGTAGATTGCAAAGAGAAACCCTTCGACAACAAAACGTTGGAAATGTAAACGAAACGGAATTGTAATAACCTTCGCCAAGATTAAAATGTGCGCGTTCTACCTATAACCTACTTCCCTGTAAAAAAAATAAATAAACATATGCGCCCGTACTGCCAGTAATATATCTTACATGAAATAACTATATAAAATAATATCTGCATTTTTCTCTGAAGAATGCAACAAGTAGATTTGGTATTTGGCCATGGCTGTCGACATATGTTCGTTCTCAGTCATATGGCACATTAATGACATTAACTTCTTCCACCCGTCTTCAATATTTTTCAATCAGTAATATTTCAATTTATTAGCTCACAAGACCTACAATATTTTGTGCATTTAATTTGTGTGATACCTGTATAAGCAAAAAAAAAAAAAAAAAAAGGTTGCCTCGGATCATATAAAACTGTAGAGTCCGCTGACAGAAGTTTATCCTAAATTTTCCTTCGTACGGGTCCTCGACTGGTATCCTCAGATATGTGCCAGATGTGCGCATAAGGTGTTTTGTTTTTATCACTAAGACTGTCTCTAACAGGACGTGAAAATGGGGTGAACACAAATTACGACAAGGCCACGGCTGCTATATGTTACATCTTTTGTCCTGACGTAATAATTGGAGGGTTAAAGAATATAGTTGGTTTTAAACTTAGTTGTTGATTCCCTTTTTAATACAACCCTTTTATGGAATCAAAGTATTTTAATCTTAATATGTGCTTTTAAATATACAAAAGAAAGACATATTTAAAGTTTATAGATGTCTTTGCAAATTGGCTACAGCCAGACGTTTTAGTAGCAGTGCACTGGCGATAGGACGGTGTCAAAAAAATGGAGCCATGTCCAAAGCCAGACGAAATTTCTCGAGTATTTTAGGGAACAGAAAAATGAATCCCAGAAATCGCGCGGCAGTAATTCTCAACGTTAATATGCCTTTCTACCTTGCGGTTTTTATGAATGAGCGCGGCTTGACAAATAACAAAACACTGTGGCGGGTAACACTCTTTACAAACATACGCCACTCATTAACAAGACATAACCGTCGTATCACTTCTATTATCATCGGAGCAACCCACATTAGGAACCTCAAATAGTATTAAAACGCGGGAAAAAAAAAAGAACAGGGCGGAGAACTGCCACAAGCAGGACTGTCGGTTGGAAAAAAAAAAAAACTATATCAAACAACGGGCTCTTCTCCCCCCCCCCCCCAAAAAAAAAATAAATAAAAAATATTAGAAAAATAATAGAGGAAGGTAATTCCAGTCTTCGGAACGAGTCGGAACATTACGACAGCGTGGACGGGACAGGACATATAATGTAGATGAAGTAAGCTCGCGTTAATGAGTAAAGCAAACGAGCGTGGCGAGAAGAGAAACCCCAGCAGAGGTCCAATCAAACTCCTCGCGCGAGACGGGGACCAGGTAAGAGAGCTAATGAAGTTTTCATGTCCGCCATGGGAGTTTTCCAAAGGCTCCACCACTCCAGGAGGGCTCCTTCCTTGCTTTTTTGAAAAATGACGGGAGTGAATAATTGCCCCGGCCCCAAAAAACACGCGTCTATGAGCAGGAAAAGAAAACACTTAAATTAATAAGCTCCCGATAAGAAACGAAGATAGTAAAAGAAGAAGAATAAAAAGAACGAGAGGAGAAACAGGCGTTTGAACGCCAGCTGGCCGCTTTTTTGGGGAGTTCTCCTGGGACGTGTCGGCGTTCCTCGTTAAAAACAACGCTCACAAGTGTGTGCTTGTCTTGTTTGCGCATATGCGATGGAAACATTGTAAATTTGTGGCCCACCGAAAGACGCGATGATGAGGCTTGAATGTGCGTCCCGACACAGCAGCTTCCAGCGCGCGCGGTGGAGACGCCGCGTTGTTTTCCTGATACGTTTTCTCGTCGTATACGCTGCACTTAGCGGGAAGGTTTTACCGTTTTTGTTTATTTTTCGTTTTGAGAGGTCCCGGTATGTTCGATAGTACACCAAAAGGTAGATCCTGTGAAAGTAGCGCCATTGCCTTTTGTGCCTGCTAGCCGGATACAAATAAATACTAATATGCAGACCACGAAAACCTCGCAAGGCGATTGGCTGATCGGCCTCTGTTGCCATGTCAATCGCCAGTTCGGTCAATTCGAATCTTGGAAAGGATCATTCTGAACCAATCCCGCCAAGATTGCTATCGAACCTCATCGTACTGAAAGCGTTCGTCACCAATATTATTGTCTTTGGCTCTGTGTATGCAATCAACTTATCAATCCTCCTAATGAGCAAAGATTTCCAAACAATGGTACAAACCGCTTTCGAAAGTCTGCCCCTATAGGAAGCTTTGGAGTCCTCCAAAATGGCGGGCACGAAAGACACCAGCAAAATTGGAAGCCTAGAAAGTCTTGTTGGTTTTATTCTGCATTCTTATCTCATGTGGATTTAGACTTGCGCTTCGCGCGGTGTCGGTTTTTCCGCCATTGTGCAGTGGTTCCAGTTTTTTAACAGTTGTCGCGTGACTCTCGAATATCGAGGCGAAATGAAAGCCCCTTCATGTTTTAAAAGTAGCGCAAGGTGCGTCGATACAGGTGGCACGTGCAACGTGCAGCCCTTTGGCAGATCATGCATCATGCAACGTGCAGCCCTATGGCAGATCATGGCGGCACACCGCAGCTACCCGCAGCACTGAACTAGATTTCAGACGCCATGTTCTTTCCAGAAGTGGCGCGCTGCACGTGCTTCGAGCATTTCCACAACAATGAATGGCGCCACTTTTGCCATGATGGAGGGTCTTTAGGCAAGTCTAGAGTTCCTGCATAGCTATAGAGCATATAGAGGAACTCTAGGCGAGACGTTTGGGTATCACCGCCTGGTGGAATTGTCTCCACAACCCCGAGTGACGATACTTCAACTTCTTCTGCTCGTGCAAGCGCGTGCAACGCCAAGCTTCTATGCACTATGAAAATTAAAGCATAACCGCGTGGGTAGCACATGCACTGCCCATAGTCAGGAAAACAGAAGCGCCCCTATTAGCGCCGAGATGTTTCGGTGGCGCCCTCTTATGGTCTCCCTCCGTGACGCCACGACTGGGATTTGCCTCGCCGTGACGTCACCAGTTGTTATTCTGGCTACTTACCATCCGGGGCGACGACGAGTTCGATGGTGTGTTTAAAAAGCATAGTAAAAGCTTAGAGCCATCGCAATCCGAAACTAACACCGTCACAATCTGACAGTGCTCATATGCCCATGGTTTGGCCAATCGTGGAAAGCTGACCTTAGCGACGCTTTTGGCCGCACACATCGCTAATTGACCCCGTAAGTGATGACGTCACAACATGGCGTCTGGGTCCAAACAAACGGTTGCTAGGGACGTTGCTATGGACTAATGCATGGAGACTCCACATGAGGCTAGGTTTTTGCTTACAAGTAACTAAACAATTTTTTGTAAGCAACCTAACTTCTTGATATCTAATTATGAAGATGTTCTTGTCGTCTCAGTGTCCTATCGCAACGATGCAAGCCATTTCTGAAGTCTTACACTCCGCTTTGCTTTGGTAGCAGACGACACGATAGATTTGCTGGCCTCGGTAAACGAGCGACAAAAACAAGTGCATCACCATAACCGTAGAGGCCTCCGCAATGTGCGTTTTTTCTTTCTGTGAACAACTTAGCTTCGTTACGAGGGGTGAAAATGCAGTAAAATCAAACCACGTCATGCAGATCAGTTACGACGACGACCTGAAGTGCATTCATTACCGGCGTAGTGCAGGCCAGCATGAGAAACAAATCGTACGCCGTCGAGGTAAGTCGTTTGTTATTGTTATTATTATTGTGGTTGTCAGGTTATTAAAGAATTGCATGTCTATCGCGATTTCGCAGTATTTTGCTTTTTTTTTCCCTTTGTATACATCAAATTCTGTGGATGTGCTCTTTTGGTGACGATCTTCATCAAACCCGCGATGCGAGTACAATCTGTAATAAACTCACCTTATGTTTTTTATCCAGTTCTTTCGCGCTTTGGGGTCTTGCGGAAATCTGAAGAAACTGCAAGAATCTTCCTCCACGCGATGGTTACAACCAGGTATACGAAGCACCCTCGCATAGCGCGAGTCCGCAAACAAAATTTGGGATCTCAGCCGTTCGCCTGAAGTGCTTTTCTCACGGGTGCAATACGATCTTTTAGCAGACGATCATCTCGATCGACGCCCGGACTTTCGATAAACCATATTTTGCATCGCACCCCACTATGAAATCTTACAAGTGTTTGAAACTCATTATATTTTAAACCAATGCGATGTCAGAATATCGTCTTTATTCACACGATGCAAACGACGGCCCCACTTGGGCGGCCGGCGTGCGGCAGACGGCATACTTCTTGCATTCGTCGTCTGCTGCAGGCATCTTGAGGACCGGAAGTTGCAGTCGTAAATATTTCAGAAACGAGCGATTACCGGCACACTTCTGTCGAAACATATATGACATTCAAGCTTTCTATATCTGTGATTTTTAGAAGTTTAAATCCTACTCCTGATTTTTGAACGGTCGGGGTTTCGTAGCGAAACCGAGCCACATGTATTTGTCCATAACAACGACCCTAGCAACGGTTTGTTTGGACCCATGACGTCACACTTACGGAGTCAATAGAGCTTCTCACTTCGAATTTGTAGCAAATTACTCTTTAATGCCGCCAGGCACCGACGCCGCAAGCGGTGACGGCTCCGAACATGGGCGCTTGTTTCGTTTGGCGGTGCAAGGATAAAGAAACCTTGATATAAAAAAAAATATTCTTAAAGCAAGTCGTCATTGGCAATTTTAGATCGGCTCAACATTAAGAACGGAGAGGTCAAGGGCTCATTCTAAGAACCAAAATGTCGATCGTACGAGGAGCTTGGCGCTACTTTCCCGGGATCAGTGAGTTCAATGCACAGAGTCTGGGCAAATTGGAGAGGGCAGACGGTTGGCAAGTATACTCTGCCATAGCCTCCTATATACTGACAAAGCCTGGCAGATCGCCATGAGAAATGACCGCCGAAGTGGAAAAGGTACAACGGCAGACAACGGATGAGACGAGAGCCAGGTGACTGGCGCCCCGCTGCGGCGAGACGCCAAAACGCAGCGCCTCGCCGCTGTGGCGAGACGCGAAGACCCGAAAGTGAGTTTCGGATTCTCGCCGCTGCAAAAGCTGTGCGCCGACGTCCAGGTTCCCCGAGAAATGGCTCTTTGATGCTCTGTGTTACCAGATCCTCGCGCTCCAAGTCTGCGACCGGGCACTCTATGGCTCCATCGTCGAACTGCCAGGATTTGTGAGTATAGAGGAGGCTATGACTCTGCCTATGCTCACTTACAGGACTAGAACGGTAGGGCGTGTCATTTGGATGCCACTGCCTCCAGCACACTCTTGTGGCCTTCGGTCGTGCTTTGGTCGTGCGGCCGTGCTCGAGCTAAGAAGACGCCGGAACGTTATCAAAAGAGAAATGCTCGCGCCTGGAGGCTGGAAACTAAATGATCACATCCTTTCGCTGACTATATTTGAGAGTGTTTCCGGCTACTCGTTCGAGGTCACGTGGTTTTTGGGCCGCGTTTTCGATACAAGGTGCGACGAGGAGGCCAAAATCGTCGATCGTCTGCGAGCATATCTGCCTTGCCCCGCCTCCCTGACCGTAATCCTCCTGGCCGCGCCACAACGCACTCATGCGCACTGCGCCCAACCTGCAAGGGAGGTGACCGTCGTTTAATTCTAAGAGCTCTATACATGGTTTGTGTTGCTTCCTCTCTTAAAGTTAAATCTAAGCTTTCTATCGGAATGTAAGGCGTACAACACCGTGAAGAGTTCGCGGGAAGTTTGGGAACTGGCTGCTTAATAAACGCAGGGCGTGACCAACTCCTGGATTCTTATGTTTTCTCTGCAGGGATTACAGCTGCGTGAATGCCCGATAATTGCGCCGAAGGACGAATCATTAAACAAGAGGCCACGTTTATTGAGCTGTCAATATCTGTATGCTTTTATTAAATTTTTTGAAAGATTTGCCGCACATCCTTAAAACAAAGCATGCCCGGTTTTTTTTCTTATTTTTTTCTTAATAATTTGTAGAGTGGGGTTGGGGGGGGGGGGCTTCTCTTATAGAATCTAGCACTGTGATTAGTAGGGCTGGCACTGATTAAAAACTTTAAGCCGATAAATTTATAACATTTACGCGATTAATTAATCGCTGAATCGGTTGCGATTACCTTTAAACAAAATGTGTATAAAATATTTTGGAACACTACAAATTCTTCTTGTTCCTATATTTTGCTATGTCATTATTGACGGAATGTACAGTCTCGTTTAAAGATTGTGGCCTACAAGAGAACACGGGCAAGCAATTAATAAACGTGTTTCGTATTATTTGTTTTTAAATCGATAATCAGTTTAAAATACAATGACGGATGATGATGAAGAGTTTCGCCGTGGAACAGAACGGTATACCGCTTCCTAAAACGACGAAATGCACACGAGGAATTAGCGCATTTTAGTAGACCCTTCAGATAACTTCGATAGCGACCCGTTGCCCCACCGACGTTTTTTTGCGCGTACGTTGTATCGATATCGGGTACCGTTATCTGATGTATCGGGACGCTCTATTAAAACTATCTCTAGTAAAGCCAGCATCTTTAAATTCTCCCGAATTTTCAAGGACAAAAAACGACCATTTAGCTGAATAAAAAATATAATCGTTATTAAAACATTAATTGGATCATCGGAAGATTAATCGGTCGATTGGGCAGCCCTAGTGATTTGTTTTCCGTCTTCGAAAATGTAAGGTTTGTGAATACCTGACCCTTGACCCATAGCGCAACAACGCTAAAGTCTGGTTCACATGGTTCGATTTTGGTTGCGATTTCGCAGTTCCGACGTCTAGTACCGCAGCTTTTACTGTGCCTTAATTGCCCCACGAAAAACATTGAAACTGCGAAATCGCAATCAAAATAACACCGTGGGAATCGTACGAACCGAGCATATAACGCGTTTCACTGAAACCAACTTCTCCCCAAGTCACGTTTCGCTTTCACAGTTATCGCCGCAAACCTTCGGAGCAACCTGACACGACCGGAACCCCTGAATGACCGAACCATCCCTTCCAATATATCATTCACCAAACCAAACCCACGCTCGAGCGCCGTTCCGATTTAGCGAAGCCCGCATTTCCCACACGGCTTTACGATATGACAACAAAAATTTAGCAAACGAACGAGCTGCAGCACCCCCAAGTTTGTGAGTAACTCGGTCGCTAGAGGAAACCCGAAACGGCGAATCAGACGATTGAATCATGCCCGGAATCCATAAAGAAGACATTATACGTTTAACCCAAGCACGAACGGACGTAGTCAGTGTGTACCCCACGCCTTCGCCGATAAGGTAAGGAGGGCGTTAGAGCAAACTAAAGGGAAGGCCTCTCTTTCCAGCGCGCGTCCATCGTATATTGGCCTTCCCTTTTTTTCCCTTTTATATCTTTTGTTCTTTTCGAGCGAAACTTTAGGCAGCGCACGGCCAACCTCGCCGGCGCCATTTCCTGTCGTTTATGGGTCGAGCCTAACCGCCGGCAAGCGATCACGGGCTCGAGGAAAACGACGTCGCTGAATTACGGGAGAGGCTCTGCCGGCGTCCTTTAGCGAGCCACGGAGCCTTCAGGCCGCCGGTATTTTCCCCAAAGACGGTGCTTCGCACGGAAGGCATCGCCCATTGAAAGGTAATCAAACCCCGTCGACTTAAGAGGTGACAAAACGGGAGGATTTTGGGGAGAGGCGCGTTTTTCCCTCGGGTTCGGTAAATGGAACGGGATTTTTCCTTATGGCTCGCCCGTGCTAAGCCTACCTTAAACTTGCGTGGACATGGAAAACGTTTTTTAAGATGAACATTGGTTTTGTCCGCGTTTTTTAATGGCTTCGAAATTCAAAGGGCTGCGTTGTTTTCACGGGGAAGACTCAATCGGTACTTCGTTTTTCTAAGGCAGAAGTTTCCAGAATGTATATATTAATACGTTACAGTCGAAGCCCCGAAAAATATTTTCCTCTGGGCAAATGAAAAGCAAAAACAAAAAACGAGTGGCACATAACTCGGCTCGCGAGACTCGACTCCTACCAGTTGAAATGAGAGTGAATGTGCAGGACATATGGTGAATCTTAAACAAGACTAAACTTGAGACACAGAAAAGAAGAAGGTAAAGGCAGGAGGAGAAAACAGAGAGGTTAACCAAGGCGGCCTGCCTCGGTTGGCTACTCTGAGTTGGGGAAGGGGATGAGAGGATAAAAGAAGGAGGAAAGAAAAAGCAGAGGAGGTAAAGGTAACATACTAGCACTCACGTTAACACTGTGAGGGCAGAATCAATAATTAGGAGAATGCCGCAGTTTCCAGTATGGCACTAAAACTAAGAGACTGAAAGTGCGTGCTGGATTGTCACCAATGTTCACCCAAAACACTCGAGTTTTTGCACGCGCCAGCACGAAGTTCAGTTGCGCACATGTACATTAACAGAAATTATAAAACGGATAGTCCTCCATACGACAACAAACATTGAACAGGAGATAACTATTTACAAACAGAACTCGAGGCGAGTTTCTGATAAAAATCGCAGAAGGGCGTTTACGGCCTTCTCCTCTTTAAGTGGCGAGTCCCATGCCCCTAGTATTTTGGACGTAGTAAATGGCCGGTCGTCTAGATGTGAAAGAATGCTCTTTAGGTGTTTTCTTTCTGCATCGTAAAGTGCACATTCACATAATAAATGAGATATAGTTTCTACACAATCACACCCCGGACAGTTCGGATTGTGTGTTTTTCCGATTCGGTGCAGAAATTCCTGTGTGTAGGAAACGCCCAGACGTAATCGGTGTAGAACAGCTTCAGTTCGCTTGGGTAGGTTACGTGACACACGGTATGTTAGGTCAGGATCCAGTAGATATAGAGGAGGGTAATGGTGTGCAGAGATCCTCCAGAGACTTTGTGTTGCATTTCGGGCGTGGAGATTTATCAATGAAGTGACGTCGCTCCTGCAGTAGGGTATTTCGACGTTGGGGAATAAGGTATGGGCGGAAGTCGCAGCACCATCCGCAGCTTCATTTCCGGGTATCTTGCAGTGTCCAGGAATCCACTGGAACTCAACTGAGTGTCTCCTATCAATACATTTCTGAAGATGGCATAAAAGTTTGAAAATAATTTGTTCATTTTCACTTCGTCGCAGGTATGTGCAGATGCTTTGGAGTGCAGGCTTAGAATCTGTAAACACCGTCCATGCCTGAGGTGGCTTTGTCAATATAAATCGAAGGGCTTGATGAAGTCCTACAAGTTCAGCCGCTGTCGAAGATGTCTTGTGGCTAAGTTTGAAGTTTCTTGTTGTGACATACGATGGAATCACAATGCTTGCGGTAGAACTAGTTTTGACACATGATCCGTCCGTATATATGTGAGCTTTTGACGCGTGTAAACAGGCAATGGTGGATAAAGTGAGTTGCTTAAGCACTAGCAATGGTGTATTTGATTTCTTTTTGATGCCTTGAATGTCAAGTTCCACAACGGGGAGAGGGAGTCTCCATGGAGGTATCAGTTGGAAGGTCAAACGAGCCTATATCATCAGGGATGTATTGCTCCATTTTTGACAGTGCCTTTGAATACTCTGAGTAAGGCCGTTTAAAAGTAATGATCAACAAGTAAGTGATGACTATGATTAAGTAATATGTCTTAGATGAACTCTCAATGTATTCCTGCATCATTAGTACCTCTAACAGGTGACTGGCGCGTGCGCTCGAGCGAAGCTGTGACGCAGAGTCGATGCGTCACGGATATCCGCGCAAACACAAACAGCCACGAGAGGTCTCCGCATTCGTGACGTAGCAAGGCTGGCGATCTGATGAGCTTTGATGTTGGCGTTGACAGCGTTGGGGATTGGTGGCCGAGTAGCGTCTAGCGCTTACAACCGAGCCGTTCGGAGTGCCCGTGGAGTGACGAGCGTGCGCTGCAGAACCCAGGATAGCTACGTAGCAATTCCACCCATGCACCGTTTCGAGCTGGATGAGCATCGTAACGGCGTGCGGTCGTGATAACAACTGCGTGGTGCGAGTAAAAATCGCAGGCTAGCGGTTTGTACTGCACTGGCAGAATTGCTGCATCTACGGCTGCAGAGACTCGTGGTCCGAGAAAGAGGACCGAGTCCTAGGCTGTATAACCGTACATTCAACCCAACTTGTTTGGTTCGACGCGCGCCATGTGAGTTGATGAGGAACGCTATATCGAAGGAAGATGTTGAAATAAGGCCAAAGAGCGGCGCTGTAATAGGGAATCTGCTACTGTCACGACCTACGTGCAGATTCCACCAACGTTGCCAGTACTACCTCCCAAACTAGGCGCCGCATTCATCCACCAGGTGCACATAGACCGATCTCACCAGTCAGTTTGACTACGCCACCGCTGCCGCAATGCATCGAGGAACTTGTGGTCTTTCTGCACGCGCGACATCGCTCGCTGGAGCTATCTTAGAGCGTGTGGAGCACGAGACAGCACGAGCCTTCTCATGTGCACTGCCGTTTGCCTCCCGTGAACTAAAGTTATGGCGGCGTCACGCATGCGCCGATCGCTTGGGAGATCGGTCTATTGGAAGATCGTTTATTTAGCTTTAAAATTAGTTTTCTTGTGCCTTTCAACGGAAGACTGGTGTTTTTGAGGTTCAGGATGCAACATGCAACACATTCAAGCTAGAAAATGAGCGCTGAAATTTCGTTTCACTACCCCTTTAAATGTAAGATCAGCAAGTAAGTGATGACTATGATTAGTATTATGTCTTAGATGAACTCTCAATGTTGCGCTGCATGATATTAGTACCTCTACAGGTGTGGCGCGTAGCCTCGGCAACTGTGCCCAGAGTCGCGGCACAAGCTGGCAGGCCCAAACAGCCGATGCGAGGCCACATGTCTTGAACTGCTCTGAGAGCTTTGATGTTGGTTTGACACTGCCATGTAGCGTGGGAACGCTATGATCGACAGTAAGCCGACAAATAATCGGCTCACATATATCTGTAATAGGCATCTTACTGTCTGCGCCCTGCGTGGTTCCACGGATGAACGCGAGCACGTAACACTTTAATTCTTGCATGGCGAGCTTCTATGCGTAGAGTACAAAATATGAAGCGACCAGTCGCCTCATAGGTCATTAACGTCGATGGATCCGACTCCAAGCAATATGTGCGCATTTAACGTATGGTATTGTTCGTATTGCCTATCTTAAGTGGATATTTGTCCATTCTTCGGCGGGTGAACGCAATGGCTGCTGATTTGTCAATGGAAATTTCGAGTCCACGGGTATTAAAATAATTTGTCATTTTCTTTAGTGCAGACTGAACCCTTGCCTTTGCTTGAACTCGTGTAGATCCAGAGGCCCAAATACAGATATCATCGGCGTAGAAAGATGCCTGGATGGTTGGGGGCAGTATTTTGGCGAGACGGATGAGAACGATATTAAATAATATGGGACTGAGAACGCCCCCTGAGGGACACCGCGGGTCACCGGGTAAGAAAGCGTGTTTCCTTCTTTTGTAGACATAAAAATTGATCTTCCTGTGAGGTAGCTTCTTATCCACCTGTATAAGTGTCCCCCAATCCCAATTTCGTCTGAGAGCTTGAAATATCGCTTCGTGAGTGACATTGTCAAATGCTCCTTTGATATCTAAGAAAGCCGCTATTGTGATTTTACGATGTGCTCGCTCCTGTTGTATGTAAGTTACGAGGTCAATGACTCCATCAATGGAGCTTCTTCCTCGACGGAATGCCTTGCATGATTTCTGGATATATTCCTCGCTGTTCAAGATACCAATCTAGGCGGCGGTAAATCATTTTTTCCATGATTTTTCCAATGCAACTCGCGAGCGCGACAGGACGGTACGAAGTTAATTGAAGTGGCGATTTGCCCGGTTTGAGAAGTGGCACAATCCTTGCCTCTTTCCACGAGCCAGGAACATTTTCATTGATCCATGAAGAGTTGTATATATTCAAAAGAAGCTTTCGCGCTTCCTTCCCCATATGTATCAAATAACTGTACTGTATGCCGTCAGGTCCCGGAGAGGTGTGAGGCTTTACTGAAGACAGCGCAGCATCCAGTTCGCTCATTGTGAAAAGGTCGTCCATAGCTTCTTCATGAAATACTGGCTCGATTGTGGTGCGAGATGAAGATTGGTTCGAACGGGTTGTGTATGTTGTCAACAAAATGCAGTACTGGTTTGCCACCTCTTTCTCTGAACAATTTCTTGACAACGCAAGCGAGCGAAATGGATGGAGTTGCGAAGGAGAAGATTTAAGACCTCGTGAGATCTTCCATATTTTACATAATGGCTTTCTGGGATCTATATTTTCGCACATCGTCCTCCAGCAATGCCGAGCGAGCTTCTTAAAATGACGACAAATTTTCTTTTGCACTCTGCGCAATTCGCGGAGATCTTTGATGTCTTTAGTCCTCCTGGATCGTCGTTCTGCCCTGCGACGTATAGCGCGGAGGCGCTCATATTCTGCGTCAATTGTTTTTTGCGTAGACGGGACGTTAAAATCACGTGTTGCTTTTTCTGCACAGGATACAATGACCTTTTCAAAGTGAGATAGTTCAGTAACATTTTTGCATTCGTTCGTCATTGCTTCTTCGAACATATGCCAGTTGGTTCGTTGTAGGAAGTTTGTTTTCCGAACATTGGTGAACCCATTAATTGTTGTGTACGTGGGTACGTGGTCACTACCACGAGTTTCAATGTCTGCAAACCATGTTGTTTGCGATGTTAGTGCTGCCGAAACAAATGTTAAGTCAAGGCAGCTGCTGCCGTCCGTTCCGTAGAAATATGTCGGTGTTCCGTCATTAATGGTAGATAAGTGGTAATCGTCAGCTAATTCCGCCAAGTGCCTTCCCCGCAGGTTTGTCCGAATGCTCCCCCATATTGGGTGATGGGCATTAAAATCACCTGTTAGAATATATGGCAGTGGCATTGTATTTAGGATAGACTCCAAATGCTGCCTGTCGAATAGGGACTTTGGTGGTATATATGCTGCGATTAATGTGAACTTCACTTTTCCATTTGAAATCGTGGCGCAAACATATTCGTTGGTCGGGTGGGTTGAAACGACGTGTGCGGTATATGTAAGATCTCTTCGAATGAACATTGTCACACGACTTGCACTATTAGTGCATGCTGAGTCAAATTTTTCATACCGTGACAATTGAATGTCTTTAGGTAAGTTTGATTCACAGATTACAATGATGGGGAAACTGTATTTAAAAACGAGCTGCCTGAAATCAGAAAGTCGTGATCGCAAACCTCTTGCGTTCCACTGTATGATAGAGGCTTTCTTGTAATGATCATCCATTGTGCTGACGTACGCTATCTGTGATAGCGGCGATCACTAATGGGAATTATCAATCGCTCCATAGTAAGCAGAGCCTCTACTTCTGGGAGGTTGTTTGCCCCAGGGTATTCTTGTATGATAGCCTTTAACGCCACAAATAACATAGGTAGGAGTACCTGTGCAAGATCTTTTTGTTTTCGTGGATGCTGTGTCTGGCTTGACATTGGGTATGTTTCTGGTGTTCCGGCGGGAGGCGCTTGAGTATTCCGTGATCGACGAGGTGCTGGTACGGGTGTTGGCATTGTCGACCTCCCTGGGCGCTCCTCCAAGGGAAGAAAGTCGTCCTCTTGTGTATTTCTTTGATCTTTTTGATCCTTGCGAGGACGCTTCAGGATCTCACTGTAAGTTTTCTTTGTAGGTGCTCCGTTGGGATGCTCTGGTCGTGGTTGGCGGCGAACAACTTGTGGATTTGGTGACGGAGCTCGGCGCCTTGTTTGCCTTCCGTTGATGATAGAAAGTTGCTTTGCAGCAGTGGCGGCCTTTTTCGCGGACATCCGGAATATGTGGATGAGTGGTTGCCGCTGCAGTTGGCGCATTTTGGTTCTTTTCTGGAGCTACACTCCTTGTGGCTGTGTGGTCCTGCACACACCTTGCAACGACGTTCTCCTCTGCAGTTCCTGGCGAGATGTCCGTACCTTTGGCAGTTGAAGCACTGAACTGCCTGTCCAAAGTATTCTTCAACGGGATGGCTTGTGAATCCGAGGTAGACGCGCTGAGGCATGGCTCGGTCCGTCCGAAAAGTGAGGACGACTGTCGTTGAAGGGTGTTGTTCCACAATTCCGTCATCCTGGCGTCGGTAGGCCACTTGACGTTGAACGGACACGACTCCAAAATCTTTTAAATACTCCAAGAGCTCGTCGTTGCTGTATTCAAGTGGCACATGTTTTACTTTTCCATAGTTCCTGGAATATGCCTCCGGAATATGAGCAGTTACCTGGATCTCTCCGAGAGAGGTGACTGCGAGAAGCTTGTTTGCTGAGTCCAGGGATGCAACATTTACGGAGAGATTGCCTTCTTTGTTGATCTTGTGCGAAACAATCTTTTCTTGTGTCACCGCTATAATCTCATTGGCAAGTACATTTGGGTTTACACGCCAGAAGGACGTGTTTGGTGTTGTGGGCTTGAAGACTACAGGTATTCCTGTTGCCCGGTTTTTTCGGTATGTCACGACAGTGTACGGTACGTCATTGTCGGTCTCATCGGTTATGTCCCTCATTGAATATAATGAGGTGTTATCCTCGCCTTGGTCCCTCTCGGCATCGGCGGTACGGATTCGCTTGGATGGTATGTTCTCGTCTGATACTGATCCACTTACTTCTTGAAGAACCGATTGAGGAGGGTGAAGCAGTGGGCGTCCATCCTCCTGGTGGCCATTTGAATTTATGTGGTCGGTGATGGCGTCCATCTTGGCAGGCAGATTGGGCGTCAAACGCTTTCTGCTACTCACAGAAGAGGTTGGCCCTCCATTTGTGGTCGGCGGGCTGTCGCCGAGCAGAATTGCTGATGGTAGATGGTTTCCGTTCGTGATGAAAATTGAATTAACTGGCCTAAAGCGTTTGGTTTTAGAAGGAGCGAAAAATCGAGCTTCTTGCTCTGAACACTTCTTCTTTTTTTCCCCCTTGAAACACAGAAAAAGATAGAGGAGAGGTAAAGCGGACACACACACACGCACACGGACACACATACATTCACATGCATACTCACACACACACACACACACGCCGACACACACAAACAGACGCTAACTCATACGCATACGCACGCATACGCACAGGCGCCCGGGTACATACACACCTACACACGCACGCACACGCGCACGTACATACACCTACACACAAGTGCGCGCACACACACATTTATACACACACCTACATACACAAACCCAGGCACACACGCAGACACACAGAAACACACACACACACACACATATATATATATATATATATATATGCACGCAGACGCACAAACACAAACAAACACAAACACACACACACACACACACACACACATACACACGTGCGCACGCACACACGCGTACACCCACACACACTCAAACCGTCTTTCTTCCGCAAGGTTTGCTGCAAGGTAAAGGTCAGATCGAAATCTCTTTATTGTGGACAAAAATAAATGTAGTTTTCTAAATTCCAGTGTTTGCTTGCTAAAAAACATTTAAATTGGTTAAATTAAAGGCGGGATGAACTTTTATTTTTACCCCTAAATTTAGGCTTTCTAAATATTTCATTCAACAAAGGCGAAGCTCGAACGAACATGTTCTGCGCTTAGCAAATTACAAAAAAAAAAAATGTTTTTATTCAACTATAAAAAAGAAAAACATCCACTATTTGTAGAAGTTGAAGTTTAATGAAAAATATATACGTATATTGATGATAATATCAGTTTTGGCCTGATAATCCTAAAAGTAATGCGGCAGCCGGGCACACGAGGTGGTTTACGTCGTCCGACTGCTGATTAGCTCAGCCAAAGCACCTACCCAAGTTGATGTTTGACTCTGATTACCCTTTTATTTTTTGTGACTGCCCTGTGCTAACTTCCCAAGCACGCATCTTTCTTCATTCGCTGCCCAGATAGTTAAAGGGGCGATGCAACAATTTTTGTACTTTCCGCAAATACCGCTTAAAACGGATCCCTGACGTTAATGACCTATGAAACACGCGTTCGTTTTTCACCCCACGCAATAGAAGTCCCAGAAAAAACTTAAGAAAAACGAGCAGCGTTCACCCCCTCAACTCGCAGCCAGAACAAGCGGCCACGTGATCTGGAGCGGATTATATGCCGCCAATGTTGCTCATAGCCACGCGCTGGGGTTGGCAAAGCACAGGACACGCGCTGAGTTCCAGGCATTGTTATGGCTCGGCTATTGTCGTCGTTGCAGCGATTGGACACGGGCCACTACCCGAATGCTTCTCGAGCTAGTAATTATCACGAGCCCAAATCGAGTGCCCACGCAATGCTCGGGTCCAATCTATGAACCGCATTCAAATATCGTCATATGGGTGTACTGCGATCCCACGTTACGTCATCAAATTTTGCAAAGGAGAGATTGAATGAAAATGATCGATTTTGTCCTTGAAATTACACCGCAACAAAGGAGTTTCTTGGCCAGTGGCGTTGCGTGTGAGTATCCTTGAGTCCCAGGTGTGCCAGTAAGCTCGTGTAAAGAGAAAAACATTCCAATTGAGTATCGTTGCACCGCTCCTTTAAACGCTGTCGCTTCCTATTGACCTGTCTGCCGTCTTGAACGAACGGCACAACTACTTCTGTACTTTGCGCAAACACCGCTAAAAATGACTCCCTGGTGGTCATGATTAATGAAACACGCGTTCAATTTTTTACCCACGCATTAAAAGTCGCTGAAAACATTAAAGAAAAACGAGCAGCGTTCACCCTGAACTCGCAGCCAGATCAATCGGTCACGTTATCTGGAGCCGATTATATGCCGCCAATCATTGATCATAGCCACGCGCTGGGGTTGGCAAATCACAGGACATGCGCTGTTGTCCAGACATTTTTTAGGGTTGGCTATATATTTTCGTCATTTCCGCGATTGGACACGAACCACTACCCGAATGCTTGTCGAGCTATTGGCCTCGAGACCCGGATCGAATTCTGTGGAAGCGTGCTTTTGTTTATCCATGGTTCTCCATGAGACACGTGATGATTCCATCTGTCCACCATGCGGGTGGAAACAAAGCATCCACACCTCTGATCCACGCTATACTCTGCTTCACCTTATGATGTACCGCAGGAGAGGCTACAAGCGCGAGCTCCTGCTCTGGGGCACATCTCGGCGGCACAAGCTCTCGTGCGTTAATAGCAGCTACCAAAGCTACGAGCTCGCGCTTCTAGCCTTCTCTGGTGGCACAACATAAGGTGAAACGGAGTATAACGGCAAAGAGCACGGGCAAGGGTACAGAGCGCGAGCTCTTAGCAGTTGATTCGAGTGCGCGAGGGCTACATTGGCGCCTCCCAGGGCTTCGGCCTGGCATGAGTAGCATACGTTTTGCTCCAAGTAAGTGTAAAACAAAGCGTAGTTCTGCTTTTCACCACTTGAGACGTGCCGATCGAATCTCGAGGCGAACTGATTATAACGATCCAAAATCGCATGCTCCAACAATGCTCGGGTCCAATCTATGAGCCGCATTCAAATACCGTCACTGGGGGACTATGCCCACATTGCGACCCCCATCTACGTCATCAAGTTTTGCGGAGGAGAGGCTGAAAGAAAACTCTAGCTTTTATCCTGAAATTACACCCCAACAAAGAGGTTTCCTGGTCAATGGCGTTGCGTTCAAATATACTTGGGTCCCGCAAGTGGCAGTCAACTCGTGTGAAGTGAAAACCCTTCCAATTGAAATATCGGCGCACCCCCCGAAACTACTTACTAACGCCCTAAAAGTGCCAGCCCTCTTTATGCACAAAAAGAAAACGAGTGCGAGCTCTAAATTAATTTTAGTGTTCCTTCACCGAATTATATACAGAATGAAAGTAAGATACGTAAGCCGTTGCATCGCTGTTTTACCTCAATAACCAAATACTCCACACAGCTTCAGAAACAAACCGCTTTATCATCCCGAGATCGGCTACAAACGTTCGTTGTTTCTTCTGACAATATGACAGGGAAAGTAGCCGAAATCCGGTCCACGATGTCCGGCACCACACACCAACGTGTAAGCAAACCCTTCTCCGAACAGGACAACGAAATAGACAAAAAGACTACATAAAAAAAAAGACGCATACGAGTTTTTTGTTTTTGAGAAAAATTGCGTCAAGACAGCGGAAAAGCGGGTCCCGTTTTTCTTTTCTTTTCCTACTTTAACGTTACCGCATCGTCGCGCTGAATCAACGGGACTCTCGGAAACGTCGCGAAAGCGCGAGCGCGCCGCATTCTTAACTTCGCGGCCCGGTCGGTCACCGCTTCCGCCTCGCACAAAACCCCCTCACGTCATGTCCGAAAACAAAGGCGACAAAAACTCGCAAAGCAACGACGAGGGGAATAAAGGAAACGACAACAATAGGTCGAGACAGAAACAAAAACCATGTCAGAGCCTCAAAAGACGCGCTCACACAGGAGAAACCGGGAGCAATACCACATGGAAGACAAGGCCCGAGCATGACGTCATCACGAGTGGACCCCCGACTCACTTCAAAGCGGCAAACATGCTGAACCTCGACGAGAGTGCGACGCAGAGCGCCGGGCCTGCTGGCGGCGCCACCGACGCGAGCTATGCGACGCTGTTTGGACCCACTTGTGATGACGCCTGTTGGTAAAGGTTACAGGCCTTGTCTTGTAAGCGGTGTTGCCGAGGAGCCGCGCGCTAGCGTGGACGGTGGGAGGAAATATGAGATGGGAGCGGAGACTCTTTGGCCCAACTGGGAGCATTACTTCCTATTTTGGTCCTCACTGTTCGTCTTCTCGCGCGTGGCCTGTCGACCTCCGTAACGGCAGCGAGACATTCATAACGCCGGGCACGGAGCAGCGAGTCCCGGCCCGTTTGTCTCTTACACCCTTTTTATTTCTTCTTTTTTTCTTTTGGAAGCCCGAGGTGGTTTGTGGAAAAGGAGCGTTGCATTTGTGATCTGTTTTGTTCCCTCTCCGGATTTATTCCGCGAGTCTGGGGAATGGAACTAGATTAGATTTTGGGGGAAACTGGCAGAGATGTATTGTTTCGAAGTGTCGGAACTAGTTTTTGGTCTAGTCTAAACTAAGGGACTCCGATGTGAACTTTGTTCGCGTGCCTTCGTGTAGTAGTGGCGTGACAAACATTACAGGTTGTTTTCGGCGGCTGACTACAAAACTTGCAAAGAAGAAAAGAAAAAAAAGCATTAGCGAACACAACGCGAGAGTCTAGCAGCCTAAATGAATTTTGTTGAAAGCGAACTCAGAGGGAGGAATCGTATTACTTCCGTAATTCCTTCGTTGAGATAGACCCTCGCATTTTTTGTGCACATACTGATTATGCCTTTCGCATGGAAGGCAAAACGTCTAATGAATTTCTTTCGTTTGCTTTGTCAAGTCGGTGCACTTATTTTAGTTCTGGCGCATCCCGGCTTCTAGAGTATTTTTGCCTGTGTTAAACCATGGTCACACTGCTCATAGATCATACACAAGAAAGTCTGCAAACAGGAGTCACCGCAATATCCGTGGTTCGAATGACACGTGCCACGTTTACTCCTTGAACTCCTTGCCATACGGCATTCGAAGCAAGGATCTCGCGGTGACTCGCTTTCGAATCTGCATGTAGACTGTCTTTTGTATGATGTAT
>JAZHYW010052192.1:0-52507 GCA_037355805.1 Ixodes ricinus
TTGGAGTTCATAATGTGAAAAAGGTGAAATAAATGGAGGTGCTGGGTATCGATCCCAGTACCTCTCGCATGCTAAGCGAGCGCTCTACCATCTGAGCTACACCCCCTTGGTTTGTGGAGAATTTCACTCGATTTCTCCACATATTGTCTTGAGGGTCTGAGAAAAGTAATTTCATCATTTGGAGTTCATAATATGAAAAAAGGTAAAATAAATGGAGGTGCTGGGTATCGATCCCAGTACCTCTCGCATGCTAAGCGAGCGCTCTACCATCTGAGCTACACCCTCTGGTTTGTGGAGAATTTCACTCGATTTCTCCACATATTGTCTTGAGGGTCTGAGAGAAATAATTTCATCATTTGGAGTTCATAATATGAAAAAGGTAAAATAAATGGAGGTGCTGGGTATCGATCCCAGTACCTCTCGCATGCTAAGAGAGCGCTCTACCATCTGAGCTACACCCCCTTGGTTTGTGGAGAATTTCACTCGATTTCTCCACATATTGTCTTGGGGGTCTGAGAAGAGTAATTTCATCATTTGGAGTTCATAATGTGAAAAAAGGTAAAATATATGGAGGTGCTCGGTATCGATCCCAGTACCTCTCGCATGCTAAGCGAGCGCTCTACCATCTGAGCTACACCCCTTGGTTTGTGGAGAATTTCACTCGATTTCTCCCACATATTATCTTGGGGGTCTGAGAAAAGTAATTTCATCATTTGGAGTTCATAACGTGAAAAAGGTAAAATATGGAGGTGCTGGGTATCGATCCCAGTACCTCTCGCATGCTAAGCGAGCGCTCTACCATCTGAGCTACACCCCTTGGTTTGTGGAGAGTTTCACTAGAGTTCCTCCACATATTATCTTGAGGGTCTGAGAAAAGTAATTTCATCATTTGGAGTTCATAATGTGAAAAAGGTAAAATATATGGAGGTGCTGGGTATCGATCCCAGTACCTCTCGCATGCTAAGCGAGCGCTCTACCATCTGAGCGACACCCCTTGGTTTGTGGAGAATTTCACTCTGATTTCTCCATACATATTGTCTCGCGGGTCTGAGAAAGGTTCTTTCATCCTATGTAGTTCATAATGTGGAACAATGTAAAATATATGGAGGTGCTGGGTATCGATCCCAGTACCTCTCGCATGCTAAGCGAGCGCTCTACCATCTGAGCTACACCCCCTACAGTAAGGTGAAACTCTATCTTTATTCTGTAGTGTAGTCTTTCCTTGAGGGAGCTCATGATTTTACATTAGAATGGGGAACAGGCAGGGGTTCGAACATTTCTTTATAATAATGCTACTGTCGCTTTACCACCTGCTGCTGGTGCTAAAACTGGATACATTAAACCAGATATAAAAGACTAACAGTAAAAATTAATGCCATGACGTAGTTGCATCGTGGAAAGTGATTTTTACCGTAACCTGTTATATGTGTCCTTGTTTAAATGCGAAGTGGTCGATGCGCCGTGCGTTTCCGCATATTAATGCCGGCGCATTTCGTAACTTTATGGTGTGGGCTGTGCCCGTTGTATTAAAGTTTACGATGTCATTATCCAGTTCTTTTAGTTGGCAATATTTACGTGGGCCCGTACAGAGACATTTATATATAAGGTACCATTTTAGTATCAACCTACTCATCACATAATCTCAAACATTTGTTGATAGTACACGTTTTTATATATTTGACTTTTCGAAATTCTCGATCCAGATACTTATTAATTCTTTTATTACCAGTGCCGCACGAACAGCTATCTTCAGCTTAAAATTTGAACTGAAATTTATAGGCTGAATGTTAGTTAAGGTGCATGATAGATTCAGCGTCAATTAGTTGTCCTACAGGAAACAAAATAAATTCGCGTATCAAACCATAGTAGCATAAACAAGGGCTATCTTACATTTAAGAATAACTTTTGATATGGAATATACTACTCAGGATTCAAACTTAGCAGTCATTTCAGAATGTCATAAATGTATTTTCCGGATAGACATGAAAGCCCAATTTTCGAACGAATAGATTCCCGTAAAGAGCCACTTTAAATATCTGGTGCATTGAAAATCGCACAGATCAATAAACCCGTACAATCTGTTCAACCTCATTTACTTCATCAGTTCCCTACTTTTTCGCAGCCCCAACATAAGACTGTAATTAATGTACAGGAAACCCTTAATCGCAAAACACAATACAACGAATATAAACGAACATTTTACTTTTATTTTTTTTTTAAATCTTTAGGCCTCGTTTTTAGTATGCGGCGATATATTTGAAACTTTGAAGTGTAGTATATACTTTTAAAGAATTTGTTTTGTTTCACTGAAGTGCCGGTCGCGTATTGTTAGGGAGTGCTCACTTAAATTATATTTTGGTATACTGTTAACAAATTCTGAATATACTATGCGTACACTTTCGGTCGAACGCTTACTGCATAAAAGTGCAAAGTTTAGTACATTTTCAGTATATTGCGTTTTGTCAAGAAAATGCCTGCAAAAAAAGAGGTCGCCAGAAAGTAAAGGTGTAATGTTCATCGACTGAGACGCGACGTACGGTATTCATCCACATTATACTACTCTCCAGGCACGCTTTTTAAGTGGGTCATCTGACGTCATCAGTGACGTCACGAGGAGAGTCATAATAACAACACACTCAGTCAAGACGCCCTCACGATGACCGACACAGGCAGCAAAGTCACGTGGCCGGTCCGGTCGACCCCACGCTCGAGCTGAGCTCCGGTCTGGCCAAACGCCAGGCTTGTTTGAAATAGACATTCTCTGAAAATTCTTTTTCTCTTTTATTTTTTTGTGCCTTCTCATTCTTTTACAGTCGGCCGGGTATGGCTGCCGTGTCGGCTTCACGGCGCCGGTCGATCGTATTTCAAGCGCGGGAAAGCTTGAAAATTTCTACTCGGATTGTGCAAACAAATAGATTTCGAGTGAGTAATGATGCCAGACATTTAAAGAAAAACCGCCGGCACCGTTTTTCTTCCTTTTTTTGTATATTTATTGACATAAACAATTCTCTCGACTACATCTGGAGCTTTTACTTTGCTCGAATTGACCTCAATCCTTTTAGCGAATCTCCTTTACGAGTGACGCGTTGTCGCGGAGTGAAAATATTTCTGCACCGACATTGAAGTACCACAGCGTTACAGCCTAACTCAGGTGTCCTAAAGTTACAGACTGAGTAAAGGAGTGCCTATACTACGCTTCCTCCTTTGTACTCATGTTTATTATTTAGTGCAAACACAGTTAATGTTCGTTTCTCGGCAGGTCGTTTCATGAGACGATTATACTCAAACTTCAGTCAAGTGCTGGTCGGCCATTTGCTGTCAGCTGCTAGTATTTCTTCGTAAGGCGTAATGTGTCTTGCAATATTTTAATTCTAAAGTAATATTAATATACTCTTTTGCCGCTGAGCCAGCAAAACGTTCAGTTCATCGCGATAATATTTCGACCATGAGCGCCGTCTCCGTTGCCTTGTCCTTGCTGTAGGTCTTTCTTATTTCGTCCGTGTTTCAGTTCGCGCTTTTAAGCGCTTTCCCTCACTCGAAAGAGCAATCGCCTCGATGCATACAATATGCCTGGTGTTATTTTGATATTTTAAACAAAGAGCACAACTCGTAATAACCAAATGAATCGACAATTTAATATGATCTAATAGAGTTCAGAATACTCAATAAAAAAAAAAAAAACGGCAAGGGTGCAGTGCACGTGGCAAGTGAACTCTCGTACCTCATGAGACATCACTGCCAGGAGTTGTGCCAGAGAATCTGGCATCCCTCCCAATGGTTCGCAGTCTCGCGTGACGATACGGATCACATGCGTCGCTTTCAAAGGGTAGACGGTATCTCGACGCTTTAATTTCAAAGTGAGTGCGGCGGTCTGGCAGCAGCGAAGCGCGCTGTGCCGCACTTTGCAATTCTGATCCGCGTGTCCATCATACCTAGATAGAATCTCTCGAGAGCCGAGAAATGTTGTTTCTTTGTGCGTTACGTGATGATGCGACCTGCACGCACAACTCCGCAAGGAGTTATGCTTGCCGATCTCTTTGAAGTACAAGAAACGTGTCTTCTGCTTTCTCCGCCTTTGTTTTGTATCTTTTTATTGTGTGACTGTCTGCTATACGGCGAGCAAGTGGTTCAAAACGCGCCTCTAGGGCATCGCAACGACGTGGGGGGCCAGCCAATCAATGGGCAGCACGGAGAACGACGTAAAGGCAGCCAAGCGCACGCGCCGTTTGGAGCTCAATTTCGTCTGCAGCAGGGATGCAATCACGTCAGAACGCCGAGCTCTTATTGGTTGATTGAAAAGAAAACGGGTAGACCTTAAGGCATCTGGCATTGAGGTCTACCCAGGATCCTTCCGATCAAAGCCAATCAGCACTCGGCGTCATTATGACGTCACCGCAACCCCCACCGCAAGAAGCAGACGGACTTAGCGCGCCGTACAGTCACTGACGGCTTAGGAAAGGCAGGGCGTGGAGGGTTCCTAAGCATCTCATTATCTTCCCGCAGCCAACCAGAGTGCGTCATTAGCAGACAAGAACGCCGAAGAACGAATCACGAAGCAAGAAGCCCGAACCATTGGCTATGCGGAGCGCAAGTTCGTCTGCTTCTTCCGTAGAGGTTGCGGTGACGTCAGAACGCCGAGATCTGATTGGCTTCGATTGGACAGGATAGTGGGTAGACCTCGAGGCAGCTGGCATTGAGGTCCGCCCACTACGCTTCCAATCAGAGTCAATCAGAACTCGGCGTTTTGACGTCACCGCAACTCCCGGGCAAGAAGCAGACGAATCTCTGCGCTCTGCGTAGCATACGAACTGAACGCAAAGTGAATTATTTTCACAAAGACTCCGTTCATCACTAGCTAGCGTGAACAGTTTCCCTCTCAAGATGGTATGATGCACATAAACGCGGCTCACCCTAATACTGTCACGTGCTGATGACTTCTTGTTCCTTTCCTGCATTCGCTACGTTGCACTCATCGGGCAACTGGATTCATTTCGGGGGTACCAAGGAAGCCTCGGCGGAACAAAAAGAAGCCGGTGTTCCTTTCTGCGAACATCGACGAGTATGGTGGTGCCAGTTTCGCACGTGTACGAGACGAGTCGGTGTTTCCGGTCATCAAATGACGGGCAACGATCTGAGACATTCCCCTAATCACCTTCTGCTAGGGGTGTGCAACAGGCGATGGTAGCGCAGCGTCATCCTAGCTTCTGCACTGATGAAAGTCAGCCGTCTTGGTTTCCCTTGCATTGTCAAGGCTGTGAATGACGAAGCGCTATTCGATTCGAACCACTATTCGCACAACCTCTACCCCTCTCCGCGCACTGTGCTGCTGGAACGTTTTGAGCACGCAGTACGTAGCTCTCTTCTGGAAAATAACAGACGCCGCGCATGCACGTACATCCCAGTGACTCAGCATTTTTCGTCTGGGTGATAAGCGCTGGAAGGTGTGATTCGGCATCAATATTTTGCTGCGCGATGACACTAACGGTTGCAGAAAAATGTTTCATCGCGGCTTTACGAAATACCGTGTAAGTACCGACGAAGTAGTGAAATGCGGAACACTCGTGTAGAAGTCATTCCAGTCTGGCGAATGAATCCTACTTCCGTGACGTCAGTACTTTGTGGGATCGCTTAAATGGCAGGAATCAATTAAAAGATTTTACCTACACGAAATGAAGTCTAGTCTATCGTGCTAATCTTTTCTGAACACGCGATGAGTATTAAATGTGCCGCACTTGCTTCATTTGATATAATTTCATTCCATTTCATTTATTATACCCTTCAAGCGCCCATAGGACTTTATATTGGGGGGGGGGGCAAGTACAACATAATCGATTTAAAACACAAACATAAAAGAAACAGAAAAACAGGTGTTACGGTTGCAATACGTTTAAGCAAGTAGCGAGAAAAGCTGTAAAACCATGGAATTCTCGAATGATTACAAATATTATCAGGAAGGAGTTCTGTTCGTATGTAGCTAGCTGTAGTGATGAGAATTAAAAAAAGTTTGTTCGTGGAGTGACCCAATGAAGTTTTTGGATTTGACAGTACGCGCGGAGATGTGTGCTGCAGCCCAGCAATGCAGTTCCTCTTCGATGGGCAGTGGTAATACAAAGTGTGTAATGATGTAAGTCTTGATATTGTTATTCTGTCTGTCGGTGATATTCTGTCTGTCGGTGGTGATTGTCCACGTGTAGTTTTTGAGAATGAAGCGTGTGGCTCTGTTTTGCCCCGATTCTAGTTTCTGTACGAAATAAGAATGACGTCGATTCCGTATTATTAAAGCGTATTCGAGTTGAGATCGAATGAGGGTGGTATATGCTACCAGCTTTGTTTCCCAGTCGGTCATGTGAAGATTTCGTCTGAGAAAACCGAGGCTTTGGTGTGTTTTTGAACTGATGTGATTGATGTGGTCGTCCCAAGAGATGTTTGACGGGAAATGAACACCAAGATATTTATATGTATGCACATGTTCCAGCGCTCCTTCGAAAAGGGTGTAAAGCCCCATCGAAGAGAGTAAGAGACCCGAAACGTATCTAGATATGTATTACTAAAGATTAGTAAACAGCGCGACGTTGGTAATCACTGTTCGTCACAAAGAGAGCGGGTAATTTTTTTATGAGTTTTTGTACTTTAGTGTTAAAGTGTTGTCCTCTATGTTCTGCAATAAAAAAAAAATGAAAAGGACGATCTGAAACTCTGAAGAGAGACCTCGATTGTGTTGCACCAGAGAGATGCACGGAGGCATCAGTTTTCAAGAACATCCTGATATTATTAGCGCCTATTTTGAGCTAAATAAATCTAAAGCTGCTTCGAAGAAACCTGACACTTCCGGAACCAAATAAATCCTGCAAACAACCCGGAGGCCCGCGACGAAAAAAACAACAACGAACAAACAAGAAAACTAGGGCATTGGCACTGTATAAGAAAAAGGAAGCCGTTAGCTGAGCCTCCGTAAACAACAAAGAAACGCTGCCTAAGAAAAAAAAAGAAGTGTTTTTCACTCTAAATCTGCAACAAACCCGCACTTACGGCACACGATTCCAACACCAAAGGCAGTTAAACAACAAAGCACCTTTGCTCTAGTTTTCCCGCTACAGCAATACCAACAGCGACAACAGAAACAACAACAAAAAGTCTCGCGCGTGTTGCCGCCAACGCACCTCAGTTCCTCGGGTGTGTGTGAGTCTCGCGTTCGCTTTTTCTAGGGAAACCATAACGGTTCAGGCCCGTGAAACAAATATGTTAACGCCGCCGCGTATTTTTGAAGTCCCCCCCCCTCTCTTTCTTTTTTCCTGGGGGTATGTGCTGTCGTTTTACCGGCCAAAATAACCTCAAAGAACGTCTGGAACGTGGTGGCAAGGCACCGAACCCTGGACCCCCAAGTTCAACGACCCTAAGGGTGCTGATCTACCTTTCCGATGACACCTTCACTACCGACCTGTCGTCAAAAGACACCCTGTGTTTTATTTATTTATTTTTACTCCGTTTGGCAAGTGGCTGTGCAGTGCTTTGCACTTTTGGTATTATTGTTTGGTTACTTTTTGTTTCTAAAAGCTGACAAACGAGTTCGCCGACTCGGCAGCTTGGTATATTTTTTTTATCGCTTTTAGTGTGTGGTCTTGGAATAGCTGAGAGATCGGGGCCTTTGACTTTCTGTCTCAACTGGTAGTGGCAAGCTAGGCGTAATTTGTCGCGTATTCGTTTTTATGATCAATCAGATAACTGCGTCCCAAAACAAATATAACCAACGAGGTCAGAACTCAGGCGTCGCCACAAGAATGATCCCGATCGACTGCAGTAGGATTGCTCATAAAAGAGTAACGAATGTTAGTTTGGACGTAAGGAAAGTACAATTTTACATATTAAATTACTCTTTCAGGAAACCTGTTTCAAACAATGTCGTAAACGCAATAACGGGCCGCGTTGTTTTTTTTTGTTTTTCAAGCGAAACCCGAGGAGGGGACGCGTTCCACGACGCAAATTTTTCGCATATTTTCTGTGCGAGATGTTGAAACCACGTAAGGTCTGATAGTTTAAATGTAAAATTGAGAGAACAATTGGAGCAAAGTCCACCTTTTGAGGGTCATAAAAGTTATTTTATTTTTGTTTTGGAAGCATACCGCATATCAAGCTTTTCCTAATGACCTCACAAGTTATTCTTAAAATTCTGCCTCGTAGTTTACATCGTAACTTTACCAAACATAACTTAACACATGCAGAATAATTTTTAAAAATGTCCAGATATATATAATGATGTATGAAATAATGGTTACTGCGAAGGTGAGCTGGTGAACGATCATAGTGGAAAAAACAAAAAACCTTGAGACTAAACACTAATCTCGAGGGTTTTTTTTTGTTTTTTTTTAACAACAAAGGAGTTTATCCTTTGTTGTTTAAAAAACAACAAAGGATAAACTCCTTTGTTGATGTTTAGTTGGATATATTGTCTAATATATCAACGGAGTTATGATATATTGGAGCAACATAACCCCGTTGGTACGAAACAGTATAGTAGTGGTGGGATGGATGGTGTTTGCGAAATTTAGAATACTAGGATCTTATTTTAATTTGTCATTCACGTAAATTTGAGGATAAAAACATTAAAAAAAAACGTCATTCCGTCAGCACAAATGACACATTAAGCACGTTTGGTAACGCTTCGATAAACAAAAATACTCTTTTCCGAGTACCAGAATTTTTTATGATCTCCTTCTACATTCCTAGAAATGGCGCTGATCTTTAAGAAAACAAAGCTAGCAAAACCTTAGAGATACTGTTTTAACTGGATAAATTCTAAACCTACCAAATATAGCAAACATAACTCAGAACAAGAATCCTTCGACAGTTAAAGGAATGCAAGATTATTCGTTTTTTTAGTCATACTTCTAGCGATCTTAACTGACTAAAGCATGAAATCTCGTCTTCAGAACCACACAAACACGGGAACACGTGGAACTTTCTCAACTCTTTCTCGGCTGATAACGGCAAACATAACTGGAGGGCTGGTCGGACAGATCCATCCATTTTTGTTTGAAAACCTGGTGGAGCTCGTTAGGGTGCAGCTTACATTAACAAAAAGAAATGTGGCAGAATGAAAATAGTTGTGTACAGCCGCCAGAAAGACGTTTCAGTCCTCATATATTTGCAGCTTTGGTACCTATGACTTGTCCGTTTTTTTTTTTTACTTCAACATCTCTTCCAAAATTCATGATTGTCGTTTTTAACTTCAGCCTGTCCTCCTACCTCTTTCAATATAAGAAAAATTACCGTTTACAAGTTCCCCGTCCAAAGCGCAGTTAGGACGCGAACAGAAGCCCAAGGAGTCAGAACCACAGCCACAAAACGATGGCACGACTACAACGACGCGGCCTGCAGTCGAACCCTCACCTTCTTGGGGACAGTCGTCGACAACACCATGGCGTCTTCCAACCGGGATTCCTCCGAGAAAAAAAGTTCCGCACGAGTCGACGCCTATACTCCAACTCCGCCCGGAGGGAATACACACTCCACGCTTCTCTCCTCGAGGAACAAGGGCTAAAACTTTTTGGCAACAGGCACTCCCTAGCCCCGAGGCAAAAACCGCACCACCCCGAGACCCAACAAGACAACTCTCCGAACCCCACCGCCGCACCGCCAGCCAACGTCAAAATAACCTCCAGGACGGCAAGACGTCCTCGCCACATCTTCGAAGAGCCACCATCATCTCTTCTACACAAAAAAAAAGAGCAACAACCGAGAGAAGCACTAAGGAGCCATGAACCCAGCCGTGCAGAAAACAAACAACCAGAACTCAACGACGCACGCAAGCAAAGACAAAGTAGCCACAGCGCATGCGCGCTTCGGACCCCCGAAAAGTTTCCTCTAGGTGGTTCCGAAATAGCCACGGGGTTCTAGCCCCCTGTTGCCAGAAGGAGGAGGAGGGTGTCTACGGACAAGGTACGGAGGGGAAGAGGCCATTCGCCGGGTATAAATATACACCGTGCAGCCTCGCACCCACCCGTCGGCGTCTCCTCGCTGGTTTTAGGGATCTGAGGCGAGATTCATTGTTGATTTCCGGCCTTCCTACCTACGTGGTGCCTCGCGGTCTCGCCCCGTCCCCTCCCCCCCACCAACCGAGATTGCGCGTGGCTCTTCCGAGGGAGACGGCTCCTGTGCAGCGACGTGCGAGACCCGGTTTCTTGGGGGGAATCGAGGTCGCTGGGGCGGCCTCGCTTCGTTAGGACGCAGGAAGTGGGTCTGTGGTGTCGGTTATAATTAGAGGAAGACCGCTCGTACCTCTTCGTCGCTCGCGTAAGCAAACGGTTTGATTGGATCGGGGGACTATACAGAGCTGCTCGCGCGACCCTGGTCGTCTGGAGTACCAGGAGTGATGACGTGGACGGCTGTCGTGGTCGTCGAAAGGCATATCACCTGCAGTAACTTATTTCTAGTTTATTGACTCGGGAAGCTAAACGTGGGCTATTTCTACAGCTTGTGGTTGTACTTGTTAACGATAGTTCGTTAGAGATATAATCGGGTTCCGGAAACAGAAGTTGGAGGTTGTCTCGTAGTAGTGCGGTGGGGCTAGTGGGTCCGACTGTCTCGGCTCGTACCCAGGAAAGTAACGCAAATACGCCAGTTTCAAATCTCTGTAACCATCTTGGTGTGTGAATGGAAAGTAAACGGCCATAAAATTGCAACGCAAAGCAGAAATATGACCACAAAAATGCTTTCGTCTACTCCACACTGACAAAAAAGCATCACCGGACAGTTTTCTTTTTTAAATACATTGTAGTCTTTTTGGTTGTTAGCTCAAGAGCAATATCCTGGCGCCTATCTTGAAAGCACAAATCAGCAATGCAAATGCCAAGTACCTTCTGCATCCATGTTGACGTTCATCATCCCCCAACCAATCAAACGTTAATAGTGCAATTATGACAACATTTTGTTTTAAATGTGAGATTCAAGAATTTGGAGCATGCGTGTCGGCCGACGCGAATTATATGCACTTGAGAAATTGCCAGAATTTGTTCTCTCCTAATTTTCAGGTGCCACAGAACAATGACGTAGTTCCTACAGACAAAATTAACGGATGTTCGAGTGGATGGAGATTAAGCAAAAAGTGGAAGACAACCTTCAAAATCAGGAAAGCGGTTAATGGCAATTAACTCTAGTCCGTGACGGGTTAAGAACTTATCGAATGCTCCGCCTCCAGCTCGAGCTTTCTGCCATTGCGAACACTTCGTCGCACGCGCAGCCAAAGCCCAGCGGAAGGTAACGATCGCGTGCTAGAGGCAGCGCTTCTACGCAATTCTTAAGCCTGGTTCAGACAGTTGCGTTTGACTGCGTTTGACTGCGTTGCGGCTGCGAGAAACCAGGACATCCCTGCTGCTTATATCGCGTGCCAAGAATGATTCCTTGAATTGGATTCCACGCTTCATACGAAGCACAGATGTGCCGGTGACTCGCTTTCGTTCTCGACGCAACGCAGTCAAACGCACTCAAACGCAGGTGTCTGAACCGGCCTTAAGCCTGTCACCGACCATATATTCTAAATGAGCGTGGAGAAAAGCGTAAAACGAAAACAGTAATCCTCGTTGTTGTTGTTGCGGTGGCCCATGTTATGCTCCTCAAAGCGATGCATCAAGGTCCGTCCTACGCTCCAGAGACCACAAGACGCCGCCTGCGACTCTTACTTTTTCTTTTTTTGAACAAAAAGACCCACGTCGGCCGCAATCCGAACTGCTAGAAGAAAGAAAAGCTTGGACGCACACAGATATATGGAAATCTTCTTTTTCTCCGGAATGCTGAAGCCGGGCCAACCCGAGCTCATTGACATTCCGCAGGCAGGCAGGCAGGCAGGCAGACACAGACACAGGCACAACCGGATCATCCCTGTGGTACGCCGACGGAGCAAAACCCAGCGACCTTGACGCCAGAACGGCACTGACCTCGCTGGCTGCCATCGGAGAGCCCAGATTTTAAGAGAAGGAGCAACTCAAACCACGGAGAGCGTTTGATACTTAAAATGGCGGACACCTCCAGCGCGGATTGGTCGCTGGCGCGCATGCGCGCGTTGCCGCGCGGCGAGGAGGAAACCGGGAGGAGCGGCTGAGCAAACGTTGGAGACGCTTTGAAGCTAATCCGCACTTTCGCGACACTTCCAGTTAAACTGAGACCATATAGACCTGAGTTTCGAACATCACATAGAGCACTACGCCATCGTTAGTTGCAGCCCCGACTCGCTCTAAGTGGCAAGCACGCTGCAACTCGATGGGAGTACGCCGCAAAGCGGCAGACGCGTTTCGTCCTTGGCGTCACCGCGCGCTAGCGTCGCGCTCACTGTGAGACGCCGCAAGAAGCGCTGGCGGCGACGCCGACGCAAGCTATACGGAGCGCAAGTTCGTCTGCTTCTTGCGCAGGAATTGCGGTCACGTCAGAACGACGACGAGCTCTGATTGGCTTTGATTGAAAGGATAGTGGGTCGACCTCAATGCTAGCTGCCTTAAGGACTACCCACTATCTTTTCTTCAATCAGCCAATAAGAGCTCGGCGTTTGGACATCATCGCAACACCTGTGCAAGAGCAGACGAACTTGCGTTCCGTATAGACGACGCTGCTTGGGTCCGCGTTTGCCTCTTTAGGTGACGTTCGAAACTTACTTAGCACTATGCGGCCTTCATGTATCTCTGCAGGTGTTGACAATCGAGGCTTTCGCCTTTTTCTCGCAGCTTGTATACACACTGCAAACGCAGCCCAAAAAACTCACGTGACTCGATCGAGCGGTTGAAAACACTCTCAAGTGTGGACGCACTATGGCTGCCATCGGCTCGCGGCCTAAAACGAACCTGGCGGCCGGCGGGGTACACCTGAGCGCGCGCATGCGCGGTGGGGGGAAGGCCGACCCAGTGGAACACGAGGGATCCGTGTGCCCCGAGAAGAAAGTTTTAAAACAAGGTTGGCTGTTAATGGCAGTGATGCATCGCCCGCCGCGACCTGGTTTTCTCGAGTTCGAGACGGTGCCACCACAAAGAGAGACCGACCCTAGACTTGTCACGCTTCTGTGTTCCTTCTTTTTTATATTAGAAATAGTGCCGGCTTTGAAATGCTGTCGAGACTGGAAATAAAGCGTAAAAGAAAAAGCAATTGCCATATTTTTTTTTTTCAGGGACGGCCGGGTCGCCCGGTAGACAAAGAGTCAATAAATATCGGGATAAAAAAAAACGCGAAATAGCGTACCGAGTTAATTATGGCCTCGTAGCTGTCCTGAGTCGAATTTAGAGCAATAACGTCATTTAAGTCTGGAAAATGCATTCGTGCAATAATGTTAAAAAAACGAAGAAAAAGAAAGTAATTTTTTAAAATATGTGTCTTTTGTCCTCGTCATTTATGTAATTCTCCTCTAACACCATAACCTTACCAACACGCTCCATTTCCACAAATAAAAAAATAAAAAATTATTGAAGCAGGCTTTGTTTAAACACGCATTCATCAATACGGGGACAGACTAGGAATATTACGCAGGAATGATTATGTAGCTTTCTAATTTTCCGCATTTCTTGAGTTGTCATTAAGAACAACTCGAAAGTTCCGTTTCGCCTGTTCGTTCTGAACGAGTTGACTCGCTCTGCTCAGAATTCCGGGGGCAGGATTTTCGGACAAAGAGCGCATTCGGACGATGAGAGTCACGGTTAAAGCGCAGGAAGGGGAGGGGTATAACACAGCGCACCAACAGGAAAGCACGTATAGCTCGGGTAACAAACAAGAGCGGGTTGCGCTCGGTGAGCTCGGTCATGGGCTTCGAGGCACGACAACCCGACCACCACAAAAGAGCGCCCGTTCATATCCTCTCGTTTCCGGGGGTGACAGAGAGATACCGCGGCAGGCTCCGACGCCGCCGCCATATTTCGGAACTTTCCCCTCGCGTGCCTCCGGTCACAGAAACGAATGTTGACAGGGCTGTTTGTTTCGGCACGGAGCCATGGAATGCGTCTTCGACCGGTCCGTTTACGGCGTCCTAAAAACGTAGTCCCTCGATTTCCGCCTGATGACGTCATAGACGTGTCACGCCGCCGCCGGCCGCGATCCTTGCGGTGTAACTCTCCAGCTTGACTGTACTGTTATTATTCGAAACTTCTATCCAGTTGAGAGGCCCCATATATACTCGTCAAGCACAAAGTTGGGGCCGAAGTTTACGGTGTAGCGGTGACGATTGGAATCTCACGACGGTACGACGACCGGAGCTTTTCGCCGTTCGAGTCAAATGGGCGCGCTTCGGCGAACTTCCGGTTCCAACCTTGTGTTTGACGAGTCTAGATCCCCAAGAGAGAAGTTCTGGCTGAAAATAGAACAGCCATATTCCGGCTTCTGTGACGTCATTCGTTCCCATTTTGGGACCACTTTCGATGAGCAGCTGACAGTCTCCGGCAATGTTTATCAGAGTCGCATTTGTCTCCATCTTCCTCGAAACAGTACAGCAGAAACTAAGGCGACTCTGCTGTAAATCGAGTCAACCATCCGGTCCAACGGGAATGAAGCGAAAAACTTGCGCCGTTAAAAACATTTTTCTCTTTTTTTTTCTTGTGACTGTTTGTAGGATGGCAAACAAAACTGAACAGCGTGTCAAGAAAAACAAAAAAACGGTGATCTTCGAGACATTTATAAAAATCAATCAACAATTGCAATTGTCTCATCGCATCCATAGAGTTACAGGGTCGGCTCAAAACACATATAGGCCAACCAGGTCGCAGTTTTCTCTACAAAAATACAGTCAGAATAACGCGGATGACTTTATCGATACCGCCTCCTAGCCAAGATTAACCTGACAGTTCGTTCACTGTACTAGAAGTAACTATAAATATCAATTATGGATAGTACCCACTTGCTCAAACGTTAAAAATTAAAATATATGTGTGTGTGATGTATCGTGAATTTGCGCCTTACATCCGATATATTGCATTGTGAAAAGCGAGAGTTGGTTGCTATATTTTCGTTGTCAACAGACCCTCGAACTTCATTATGATTTCGTTCTATACTGAATCGACAGGTGAAGGCGTTGGTGGCCGTGTGTCTAACGCTCCTCACCTCCGGGAGAGGAAAAATGGTTCGCGATGCGGAACATGTATCCTGGGTTTAACACCCTGCCCGCTTTGATCTGGACGAGCATCGTACCGGCGTGTGGTCATGTATCATTGTACTCATGGATGCACGTTTGATCCTCCAGGCTATTCGTGGTTATCAGTTTCTCAAATTCTCGTCTTCAGCAGAAACGCCAGAGTCCCACTTGCGCTGAGCAACTTCCGCTGATCATAACGTACACACAACACACAGCTTATCGACAAGTGAACTCGTTTCATCGTTTCGATGACATTTGAAACGCAAAGGCCGTTATAAAATCGGATAGTCAGCTCGCGATCTTGACCCTGCGCGTGCCACACGGCATGCACAGGTTCGCCGATTCTATAGGGGCGTTCGGTCCGAAAGCCTTTCAAATACCCGTGAAACAGGGGTGTCATGCAACTTACTTACTCAGAGACGGACGTCGGAATACGCCTTTTCGCAACCTTTGTGTAACACTTGATTGTAACCAAAATGTCACGAAAGCGCAAGTTTTCGAACATCCGCGCAACTGCGAATCGCCCCGATCGCCCAAAAGGTCAGCTAATTTTTCTTATAGTAGATAAAAATTAATTTATGTTTCTCACGGTATCACACTCGGGGTAAATTTTTTTTGCATTTCAATTAAAGCAACAACAGCACCTAGATATGCGTTTTCTTCTTTTATGCTTAACCAATTTGTTAAAACAATCGAGAAAGCTACACTTATGTGGTTTGTGCAGGTGAGTCATACGGCAAGGGGAACACAGTATAGGGGGCTAATCGTAACGATCAGTCAGATAATTAAATATAATTTATTAATTAACATTTTAATTAGTGAAAATAGACAGCTGGTTCCAGATAGAAACTTGCTGAGCGTTATCGAAAACCGCTAGAGTCAATCATTTTTCACAAAGACCTCGAGCGCGTGAGAGGCGCAGTAGCGGGCTAAAGTCACCGCTCGCGCAGCAGGTAGCAAGGCTACCGGTGTGAAAACGCGCCCGCGCGTATTTTCCGTCTCTTGCCATAGCCACGTGCCAGAGCCCCAGCCTTGTACCTGCAGCACGAGTGGTAACTTCAGCGTACTGCTGCACTTCTCACGCGCTCAAAGTCTGTCTACAAATTACTGATTTAGTGGTTTTGGACGACGCTCAGCAAGTTTCTAATTGGAACCACATGTCTATTTTCACTAGTTGAAAAATGATTAACAAATTTTACTTAACTAGCGAACTGGTCATTACGATTAGCCCCCTCCTACTATGTCCCCCTTGGCCGTATAACTCACCTGCACAAACCGCATAAGTGTAACTTTCACGGCATTTTTTTAAAGCAAATCTGTTAAGCATAAAAAAAGTAATAAGAGACATTTCTAAATTTCTGTAACGCGAAATTAGAGCGCAGCTCTTGAGGAGGAGGTAGGAGGGGAGTGTACGGAGGGAGGCTATGACCTCTCCTCCTCCTCCGTGCAATTCAGATTCGTGTTGAGGTTACGTGACGTCAGTTTTCCCGCTAAATCTAGCGGAGAAACTGAATTTGTTCATGGGTGACGTGACACTAAGTCACGTGATAGTCGTTTTCCCCGCTAAATATAGCGGGGAAACTGAATTGGTGTTGGGGTCACGTGGCGTCAATTTTCCCGCTAAGTCTAGCCGAGAAACTGAATTCGTTCAGGGGGACGTGACACAAAGTCACGTGACGTCATTTTCCCACTAAATTGTTCTCACCACTAAAAATCAATTCAATTTCCCGCTAAATTTAGCGGGGCGGTTACGCCGACGGCGACACTGACAAAACCGGAAACGGGCGCCTAAGAGGTGCGCTTTAAAAAACACCCTGTATATAGCTTTCACTGCCATTCATATTGCATAGCCTCGATTTGGCACCTCCACAGATCAGGTGTGCAGAAAGTGTTAACCCTATATTTCTCTCGCCGAAATGCAATGGTCACTGTGAACACCCCATCTACTAAAGAATGCACCCCGTTTATCAGGCATGGCCCGCACAAGGCAGACAATGAGGGTACAGCGTTATATTATGCACGTGCTCCGAAAGCGAAACGGTAAAAGGGCGCGGTGAAAATGGGAGTTACCCTTCTCTTCACGGTAGGTATGTTCATGACCGGTTGCTCTTACACGAGATCGTGTGAATCTTTGACTATGCCTGCCAAATGAGCACATGGCCACCTCGCAGTGTACGGGGGACCGGTGGCCGAGCGCTTTCGTTCACCGCCACTCGGAGCACGTCGAGCGAACGCTCGCGCTGCCGAACCCCAGGGCATAGCCTCCTCTATATCTCACAAAGCCTGGCAGTTCAACGACGCAGCCATAGAGTGCCCGGTCGCAGTTTTGAAGCGCGAGGGTCTGGTAGCAAACAGCAACAAAGAGCCATTTCTCGGGAAACCTGGACGTCAGCGCACAGCTTTTGCAGTGGCGAGGACCTGAAACGCACTTGTTCGCTCGGGAGATGTGTGTTTCAGCGTCTCGCCGCAGCGGGGCGCCAGTCACGTGGCTCTCCTCCCATCCGTTGTCTGCCGCTCCCCTTCTCCATTTCGGCGGCCGCTTCTAGTGGCGATCGGCCAGGCTCTGTCAGTATATATAATAGGCTATGCTTAGGGATCCTGGGTTGAAATCCCACCCTGCCTGTTTCGATCTGCACGAGCATCTTAGAGGCGTGCGGTCGTGTATATGACGATGCACGTTAAAAAGGGCCTCAGGCTAGGAGTAGTATTGCTCTGGCTAAATTTTTCATCTACAGCGGTACGAACTGCGCATGCGCTACCACAGAATATTCGCACATGCGCACTTTGTACCGGGGGCCCATCGTACCGTTTCGGATGGGCAAATACGGTTCCCTAAAATTCCCTAGTGTCTGCAGACTGTCTCACGTATACGATGTATTCGCAGTTTGACTGCGGCGTGAGAAATCCGGTGTGTCCACTGTCCCCGGCAAAGCACTTGGAAGAACCAAAGCGGCTTGGAAGACCGGAAATATGTTTAGACTTTAAAAGAAAAATTCGTGCTGTGACGCTGAGTAACGGTGTAAGCACGTGACATGTCGCACTCATGTCACAGCGCAGGCAGACTGCAGTGATTGACTGCGCCCACTGCTTTGCGGGAAAGTATAACGCTCCAGATCTTGTCGGAGATTACGATTCCAGTGTCTCGCGATTTTCGCTACAGCCGCACAAAAGAAAGAAACTGCTCCCGATTTGTTTAGCACTGCCTTCTCCTCGTAGCGCTGATTTCGCTTCAGCGTACACCCATAAAATACAAATAAATAAGGCTGCCAGCCTCTCTGCGTCTCTTCCGCCATCCCATACCGACTCCTTACCGCACAAGAGTGCGCGGCTCGTAGCTGCCTAGCGGCGACGCCATACATTTCTTTGTCCCGTATCTGGGATGAGAATGAATTGTCGAGGATAAAAACCTTTAGTGGGATCTCCGTTAGCGCTCTGCTCTTGCGCAACCCTGCTTGGTACGCGTTGAGCGAGGACAGAAAGCGCAGCAAATATATGCGACCGCGTCGGCAATAAGAATCGCGTCGACTCGCGATGATAAACATGGGCACAAAGGAGGAAGAGGTCACCTGTAGCGTCGCGGTGGTACGCGATGCAGATCTACGGCGGCACTGTTCCGGGTTGCGTAAGAAGGATGACGTGGACGTGTACTCACCGATCTGAAAATAAACAAAGAGAGAAATGCTTTGAAGCAACAGTTGTAGCTAGGGTTCACACTCGTCCATTAACTGTGTACATCAAGGCATTAAATTCAGACTTGTACTTAACGCGTTACCAGTAACCCTTTACTTGTACCTAGTAACTCTTTTCTGTGTCGAAGTAACGACCTAGTCACCGAGTGACGCATTTTTGTTACCTTTTGGTGGAGTAGCGAGTAACAGCATTTAGTTACTTCTGGTGGGGAACGTGTACAATACAAGTACTCAACATATAGTTCTCACCCCGGCTCAGCATCTGTAATTTGCAAGGCAAGAAAACGCTAAAAAGACCACATAAAGGTGTGCATCAGATAGGTTAGTATAGCCACAGTTGTCCTCGCATTGTCGCGTTAAAGAACGAGGAATTAATAACGACGACAGATATTGGAAGCCGCTACTTCTTCGTAAAAACGACACATTCGGAGCAACGAGCCCCAGGGTATATACACAGCGGTCCCTTCAAACGCAGTTACGTGTCTGATTGGCCGGCAGACGACGACGGCGGCGGCGGCAACGAGACGGCAACCACCCACGCAGCATGCAAGGACTCGCGGAGAACTGCATTGTTGTTCCGAGACGCGAGAAAAAGCGGTGGAGTGGGAAGAGAGGTTCATTTGCGAGAGGGGTCAGGGTTTTCGAGAGCCGATCGCCACTGCCCGCTGTACTTGGGCCCGTCGCCCCGTCTGAGTCACGTCTCAGCGGGGGAGAAAAGGTGTGGGCAGGGGTGTTGCCGCTGCAACGTGACGGGCCTCGCACCTCAATTTGTGCGTACAACGGGCGTGATCCAGAGGAGAAAAAAAAGAAAAAGAAAGAAATCGGGTATAGCTTTGGTTGCCGAATTCGGGATGGGCGGGGTACTACAAGAGATTACATCCAGGAAAGGCGGAAATGTCGGTGTGACTTCTGGAAGACTCGGGGTGACAATGTGAGGCCCTCGGTATATAGTCAAGTAGGAGGTGAGCGCATTGGTTGCAATGAGACGTTACCGAAAGTATAAAACGCATTCTGTCCGTCCATCTGTCCATACTTTCAGTAACGTCCAAGTATCCTTTACTAGTTTTTTCTACAAGTTCTGATAACCGTTCTTTGTTGAGTGAAGCGCAGAATCACTGCAGTAAGGGAGTCCAATGTTATCGCGTTATCATGCGTTATACATCTTGCTACCCGTCGCTGTGTATATCCACAATGGCAGCTTAAAATTCTGATTAATCAAAAAAAAAATGAAGCTTTTTTAAGTAAGTGTTGTGCAAATAGTGGTTCGAAATGAATAGCGCATCGTCATTCGCGCTACTGTATGCAAGAGAGCAGACATGTCGTCTCTTTGCCTTGCACTACGAAGCACGTCACGCTATTCCATTCTAAATACTATTCACACATCCCTACTTTGTATCTTTTTTTTTGTAAAATAATTTTCATAGAAGCGTGTTTGCGGTGTTTTAACGTATTGCCGTTAAAAATATATAAGGGCGACCCACCAGTCACACGCCGCGCCAAATCAGAACGGGAAACACCCGTGAGTAGCGCGGTTAGCAAAACGTATTTTCCTCAACGTGCCGACAATCTCTTTTCAACTCACAATTATTACCCTGCGGCGCACAAAGCAGTTGCAAAACTTTTATGTAAGCGCGACCGCACACACGTATATGAATGCTCACAAACTCGTACCATATACGTCTCCGAAAGCACCCTTTTGTTCGACAGGAAACACACGTGTAAACAGGTATATACGGAAAGCCGGGCACTCAAAGCGATTTCCGGACGTCCCTATAATGCAAATTTCTGTACGAAGCCTACGTTTAACCTAAGGTCAGATAAAGCAAAACTTGATCTGAAGTAAAATTAGGGAGTATAATTCCCGTCTTACCCGAAACCGAATCCATCCCGTCGCCACTTCCATCTTCGAAGCGTAAAAACCAGGCAGGCGCAGAGAGTTCAAGAACCGCTATCGATTGCTTCCCGGTCTTCCAGGGAATTTCGCTGGGTGATGCACTCGAGAGGACAACGCCTCTATCCCGATCCGGAGCCACAGTCCCCAACGCAACACCCAAAGCAAGCACTAACACCAAGGTGCAGCCGGACCGACCCCCAAGTCCCGAGCCGCGAAAAATCTGGTCGCCCGAGGTTAAAGCACCCGAGGCTTTATAACTGACACTCTTCCGCGAAATTAGCCTTGTTAGAGGCCGAGTCGCAGGTAGACGCGACGCCAGCGAAGTCCCAAACCAGACAGGGCTTCTCGTGCTTCGATCGGTGTGTGAATCACGCCGGCTGGGGAAGTTCCGTCCCTAAAACGGGAGTAAAGTTTCCCTATATAAGAGAACGAGGGGCGGAGCTTCCCTATGAATCGACTACGGCGGCTAGAGAAATTCTCTCCCTACAGCGGGAATAAGTTTTTCTACATGTAGAACGAGGGGCGCCGCATGGGGAATTCCCTTCCCTAAAACGGGAATGAAGTCCCCTTATATAAGAGAACGTGGGGCGGAGTTTCCCTATGGATCGGGAAAGGGCTCCAGCCCGGTTGCTGGGGAAACGGGAGTTTGGGGAGCGTTGCCGTGGTGCCGGAAGTGGCTCGAGAAGCTAGGGACGGGGAGGGATGAAGAGCTGTTCTCTCCCAAGCGGTCCCGCAATGTTGTTGCTGTCCATGCTGGGGAAAAGGGGAATGACCTTGCTTTGTTGAATTCGGATCGATCGTGCAAACCCTGGCGGCGTAGGTCCGGGGTTGGTTTTGCAGGACATACATTAGGTACCTAGGTGAATTTCTTCTAAAATAAGCTTAAAACCTCCAAATGAATAAAAAAATATTTCACAGAACGATTCCCGCTGATATAAATCTTGTTGCAGTGCAGGGATCGATAAGCCGAAGAAGCCGTTGCAAAACGGTGCATTAAATATTAAAAAAAAAAACTGTTTTAGTTATGAAACACGCTCCTCGTCTCAGATGCAGACTCGATTGAATTTATCATTAATCAGTATCGAAACACGATGACCATACAAAACCACTACAGTGGCATGCCAGTGAAAAAAAAAAGAAATATATATGTACCATGGTTTAAATAAATGCGACAATTGTATAATTAAGTGAGTCATTAGAGACTTAATAAAAACTTAACAATTTTAGAAACGCCTCATCAAGGGCTTCAAATTTAAAGTACGAAATATACAACAACAAAAGACAGTTTTTAATTTTATCTAACAAGATGTGTGAGGTCGGTGTCAGGGGAAACACAAACAAGTTTTAGCAAGATTTTGGTGGTTTACTCTTGCTCTATATTTACGCGGGAATCAATAATATCAACGTGTCATCGCGCGCTTCCGTGATGGATGGGAAAAGGCGTTAGCGCTTCTTCGAGCAAAGTCGAAACTTCAACACAATTAATCGATCCAAAGCCCGCTTTGTGACAAACTCGGCGACGACACCTAAATATAACGCTTTCTACAGAAAATAAATAATATACAGAAAAAAACACCGTGTGTTAGCTTGAGCTGCAAACTGAAGGCCCGTTCACACACTTGCATTTGACTACGACTAAGTGAGACAAGACCTGTTTTTAAGCCTCTTGTGACGGCTTATTGTTGCGCAGCCGGTCGCAAGAGGCTTAAAAACACGTCTTGTCTCACTTGGTCGTAGTTAAACGTAAGTGTGTGAAACGGGCCTTTAAATGCACAAGGAAGGCAAACCTGGCCGTCATAAACAGGCTTCAAACAAATTCAGGAAACATGCAAATTATTAATTAAGCATTGGAATGACGCCTAGACTGTAACCATGTCTATTCCTCTCTTACTCGATTCTTTGTGACCAACGTATTACTTTTTTTCTTGCGTGGCATTTTAGTGATGACAAAGTTTAGTACTACACGCAGTGGTGACACAAGAAGGGGGAGAGGCGGGGGGGGGGGGGGTGACGCGGCGGGCTACAATTGGGGAGGGGGATTCCGAGTCAAAACATCTAATGCGTTAAAACATCCATCTGTGGATGTTCTGTCTCGATGGATCTATTGACGCGTTGGACGTTTTGGCTCGGATGGATGTTCTGACTCAATGGATATTTTGACTCTACGGATCTCTAGACTCGGATGGATGTTTTGACTCGATGGACGTTTTGACTCGATGATATTCTGACCCGATGGACATTCTGACTCAATGGATATTTTGACCTCTACGGATCTTTAGACATGAGAGTGGATGTTTTGACTCGATGGACGTTTTGACTCGATGGATGTTTTGACTCGAATGGAATATTTTGACTCGATGGATCATTTCGACTCGATGGATGTTTTGACTCGATTGGACGTTTCGTCTCGATGGATGTTTCTGACTCAATGGATATTTTGACTCAATTGGATCATTTAGACTACGATGGACGTTTTGACTCGATGAACATTCTGACCCGATTGGACATTTCGTCTCAATGGACATTTTGACACGGGTGTCACGTGGCCTATTGGACATTTTGACCCGATTGGACATTTTCGTCTCGATGGACATTTCGACTCGATGGACATTTTGACCCGACAGGCCACCCCGATTCAGAGCCTGAATATCCAACGAGTCAAAAGATCCAACGAGACGAAAGATCCACTAGTGGATATTCAGGCTCGTTGGATATTTAGACACGTTGGACATTCAGGCCTGGTTGGATCTTCCGTCTCGTTGGACATTCAGACTCGTTGGACATTCAGTCTCAATTGGATATTCCGTCTCGATGGATGTTCAGTCACGGTGGACATTCCAGCCTGGTTGGATCTTCCGTCTCGTTGGGTATTCAGACTCGTTAGACATTCCGTCTCATTATTGGTAAGTGGATGGTTTAGTTTGTCTGCAGTCTAGCATGTGAACCCACTCAGGCCCCTTGCAGAAAACCCGGCAACAGTGTGTCTCGGCATGGTAACCATGGCAACAGCGAGGCGTTCAGCAGCTGCGTGACATGGTGAAGGAAAGCAAGTGGCAACCTCGCTGTGCGCCAACCGAGCTTCATGCGCTTCAGAGTATCAGTAGTATCAGTGAAGATGCCAACACAGTGCTGTGTCCCGGTCTGTACGCAATATGGATACACTGACAAATTTGGACGGAAAAACCGTCCGCTGCCGCGACCGTTTGGCTAACCTCACGAATTCGCATGCATTTGCTTAATGAGGATAATATATTGGTTCTGCATTATACTGCTGTGCGTTTTCTTTACTTTTGCTGTTAGCCAGGTATACGTTTGACGCGGATAAACGAGCGTGGGTTTTACCCGACGCATCCGTTGCCTTTTGGCCGGCCACACGATTTTGCGTGCTGTTGCTTCATACACTACGTTGTTATTTCATCGCACATTTATTTGGTGTTGCTCGGTAGACAGATACCATTGGCGAGGCTAAACGAGCAGTCGAATTCCCGTATCAGTCCTCCAAATTTTCTACACTTTAACAATAAACGCGCGAAAAAAAAACAGCAATAAAACCAAAAACATTACCTAGTAGGCGCGTTTTTTTATAATCTTTTATGTTACTGAGGCATCCACAACACCATGTTACTTTATGCTTCCATGCAGAATTGGGACAGCATCGCATTAGGTTCCCCTTGATGGAATAGTTTTATGCAAGTTTAGTGGGGATTTGCAGACACATTATGATTTGTCATGATTTGTCATGATTTGTCATCATCTCATCATCTTTGTTTTCCGGTTTCATACCTAGCAAGCTAGCTAGCAAGGTTATTTTCCCTGCCGGCGGCGGGAAACAGCCGCAACGTTACTTCATTTGCCATGCCACTTTTTCACGCAGAGCCAGCGGCCGAAGAAAGAACATTCCTTCACCATGGAGAGCGCGCACATGCTGTTGCCCGAGGCGCACAGAGTTGTCACACTTTTGAAAGGGGTCTATTGTACCATATTATTTTCGAACCAAGAACAAGAGTGAACCTTTCTTACCTGGCAAGTGATTTGAGGTTACTAGAATACAAAAGAACTTTGGTCCAAAACCGGAAAGAGGGTGACATCGGACATGTATGCGAGAAGATAAAGTTTCGAAGACTTCTTTGTTGTACGCCTACTTTTTGGTTTCGGAGCGATCAGTCGCTTTTGTTTTCTAGACTCTCGTGTTGAACCCTGTTAGAAAAGTTCACGATGCTTCGCTGCGTTGAAGACTTTTTGTTTCTCGCATCCTTTTGGTTTCTGTCTGCAGCGGGTTTTCTTTTTTTTTCTTATTAAAATTATTTCTGGGGTGCATATGACTGCTAAGCTTCGGTGTTGACTTTGGTTGCTTTTGTTATTTTTAATATTTATTATTTATTTATTTTGAGCCTGCGGCGCCTATATCAAGCATTATCGTAGGAGGCGAAAAACACAAAAAATAATATATTGCCGCATTTGCGGCACAAAAGATTTCACTAGGCAGCGCATGCCATTCCTTAATAATTAAAAAAAAACTCTTTTTTATTATGTTTTGGCACGAAGCTCACGTATCTTATGTGATTTTTACGTTGTTAAATATAATTTGGAGCATTCCAGCAATCCCTTTCACACAGGATACAAAAATGTGCACTGAAAAAAGGTCCTGGCTTATCATTATTTATTTGGGAGCAGTATGCTCGATAAATTACAGGATTGAAATAAACATAACACATTGGATATCCAACCTCAGTGGACATTCAGACCTGATTGTATATTCCGTCTCGTTGGATATTCAGTCGCGGTGGACATTCAGGCCTGGTTGGATCATCCATCTCGATGGATATTCAGTCACGGTGGACATTCAGGCCTGGTTGGATCTTCCGTCTCGTTGGACATTCGGACTCGGTGGACATTCCGTCTCAATTGGACCTTTCGTCTCGATGGATATTCCGTCTCGCCTGTCACGTGACCAATTGGATCTTTCGACTCGTTGGATCTTCCGTCTCGATGGACATTCAGGCCGCAAGCCGCCACCGCCCCGGGTGCAGCTGACCTTAGTGACGCCACTGACTACACATGTTGACATTGGGGGTAGCATCTGCTCCGCTTCCACACTCTAATGACGAGACAGGAGTTTTGTAACAAATTGAGTTAAACCAAGTTTTTCACACGGAGTTTTAGTTCTAGGCGGCGACTAATTACGAGGGGTGTTCAATAAGTCATTTATCTATAAAGAAAAAAGAAACTGCGAAGAAAATATTATCTTTAAAATGCAAGGTGCTAATTCCATTTTGACCAGGAATATTTTTTTCCAGGTGAAATTGTATTTTACGTCGAGTCAGAAAAACAACTACGAAAGTATGTATCTCGACTGCTGCCCTAATTAAGGTCACACAACATGGTAATTGCATTGCGAAGATACACGGGTTTCTGGCGATGGAGGGCTAAAGAGTGCAGTTCCTGAACAAAAGTTCACTGCAGTGGAAATTATCCATTCGGAAATAAAAAACTGACTCGCGTGTCGAGTTCCAAACGATTATGTGAGCACTGAAATGTGTTTTTTCTCTTGCGCCTTCATTAGAATCTCCGGGAATATATTGGGAGCAATGACAGCGGGTCCCGATTGGCTATAAAAATAATGTTCAGGATAATTTATAAGGTTATGTCAAAATAAAAATCGAAAAACTAAGAAAAAGGTGTATTTTGTGCGTAATATTTGGGTTAGCTTCGTAAACGCACCTTTACTAGCAGCAGTCAAGCGCGACTTTGTGAAACTAGAACCCCCCATTGACACACACGAGGGAGACAATCTCTGTCGTAAAAATTGCAGGTTCCTACCTCGAAAAAGAAAAGGTTTCCGCATACTCGTTCTACGATACAAAAACACACAGATCCAGAAATGCACAAAACGCACAAATCATTCGAAACAAGATCAACCAATAAAAACAAAACGTAAACCTAAAAGTTACAACAACAAACGCAAGTTTCCTCTGGCTTTCATCGCCGGCATCGCTATCGCAATCTCAGTCTCTCCCTTTTCTCCGAAGCCAGACACGCGCGCGATGCATGCCGGAACCTGTCCTCCGACTTCCGGTTCAAGAGCCTCGTCCTTCCGGGGACCGGAAGTGAACTGAAAACACGCGCGCACTTTCCGATTGTGAGCTTCCGCGCGCTGCCCGTGAGGCCCTTTTGTATTTCCCCCCGATTCACGAGAACGTGCGACTCGGCACAAAGGCCTCGGTGACTCGTCGCCGTTGTTCGGCTAACGAAGGCAGTACCCTGGGTTTAGGCGTTCTAGAGGATGGCGTATAATTAATACGACCTCCGCGTCCAATGGCCGCAGTTTTAAATTATTGTACGCTTTCAGACCGGACGAATCCCATCTGTCAGGGTTCTGAAGTTTGCACAGTGACTCGCAGGATTTCCTCCGTGAAGCAGGATTCCTCACTTTGTTATGGAATGGGTCGCAGTGGAATACTCAGAAATATACTTCGCTGACACCGGAAAGTGTTGCTAGCGCAGCGACCGTTGATATTTATTATATTTTATAAAATATATTGAACGATTAATTTAATTTCTCAAGTTGTCGGCGACTGTGGAGGATTGTTACGCCAGCTTTTTGGGGGGAATTTAGAGTTATGTGCTCTGGGTATTAATTTTAAAAATCATCGTTGTGCGCACACTCCCTTGTATACAGCAAAACCCACGATCCGTTTTATTATGTTGTTTTTTCAATTCGAAGCGCTGGGAGAGCTCGGAGGTTCAACTCGCCGTCAGGTCTCTTTTGGTACATTTTTATGGGTAGACACCATACAAGCGGTTAACACTAACTAAAAAGGCAAAAAAAAAAAGTCCTAAAACGTTCTGGCATCACGTGACGTCCGGTCCCGTGACGTCGATTTCCTCGCTAAATTTAGCGGGGAAACTGAGTTGGTGTGGAGTCACGGGACGCTAATCTTCCCGCTAAATGTAGAGAAACTTAATTGCCGCATAGGCCACGTGACCTGATTTCACGTGACCTCTATGCACCAATTCGACTTCCCCGCTAAATTTAGCGCGAGAAACTGAATTGGTGTGAGGGTCTGCAGACATATCCCATAATGCAACACTGGGCGCGTTGCATTGTGGGACGCCACAGGCCATGGCTTCACGAAATGGGGATTCACGAAATCCAAAACGTCTAACAAAAGGGCAGTTGGTCTGGTGGATAGGTGTACCATAGCTGCATAAAGGCTCGGCCCGGTTCCCACAGTTGCGTTTGACTGGCGTCTGACTGCGTTGCGGCAGCGAGACACCAGGACATCCCCGCTGCTTATATCGCGTGCCATAATATCCTTGAATTGGAGTCCACGCTTGCTGCTGACAGATGTGCCGGTGACTTCCGCTTTCGGTTCTCGCCGCAACGCAGTCAAACGCACTCAAACGCAAGTGTCTGAACCGGCCTTAATTCACACTGCCCCATTTTCTTAGGTTAAGTTACGTTACGTATAAGCTTCCACCGAAACATCAGTGTCTCCAACGTGGCGTGTCATGTGCCCTCTCCTTGAACTGCTTGCCACGCGCTTAGTAGGAAGCCACACTTATGTCTCGGTGACTTGTACGTAAGCTCTCGTGACGTAACGTAGCGTAAGAAAACGGTGCGGTGTGAATCAGCCTTAAGTTTCCGTAAAACTACGGCCGAAGCTGAAGGAAGAAACGTCCACGGGCTCCTGCCACATGAACATGATGATGTCGGGTGCGCAAGAAGCGAATGTGCGTGGCTCGGAGTCCGTCGTAGAGGCAACCGTGCAGTCCCGCCCGCGCCGTCAACTCCGAGGCGCATATTCTGAATACACCGATCTCACTAAGCGTTCAGCGCTTGCGTGACGCCGCCATAATTTTAGTTCACAGAGAGGCGGGCGGCCGTGCTTCCGAAGGCCCATGTCGTCTCGTGCTCTACTTGCGCAGAGCTCCAGCGAGGTGGTCGCACGTGCAGAAAGACTAAAGTTCTCTCGATGCGCATTGGCGCAGCTGCGGTGGCGTAGTCAAACTGGCTGGTGAGATCGGTCTATTGCGTGCGATTGTTTTTAACGCTGCTCCGGAGTCACGCGAGAGTGCTTTTCGCGCAAAACCGCTCGTGCCGCAAAGCACGCTAGCGCCTGACCGCTCAGCCGCCGTCCAGGGGGCTTCTTTTGACCTATAGTCGGTTGCAAGCTAAGAAAAAACCGGAAATGCCTCTCAGAGGAAAATGTATTCCTACGCCGAGAAACGCCAGCCAATCGTTTTCATGACGTCACGATTCCGTGAACCAATCGCGATCCTTTTGAAAAAAAAAAAGCTCAACATGGCTGCTGGCCTTAGCAACGCGACGCTAGTTTCTCGTGACAATTATTCTGCTTTTTTGCACCGTGTTTTACGTGCCCGAGGTTACGCCACGAAATCTTAATGGTATCGGCTTGCGTTTGCAGCAGTTTTTGCGCGACAACGTGAGAATCCAGCGACGCTATCGCCAACGAAAATTTCGAAGCGGGCGCGAGGCTTAGCACTGCTGAGAGGTGAGAAGCTCGACCTCGCTTGTGCTTCTTGAAGAACCGCTTTGGTGTCGCCGGTAAGGCTGCACCAGGCTGTTTCGTCCAAGAAGAATCAGGGGAATCGCTTTCCGATGTCACCTCAGTGGGATCCATGACGGAAGACAAAGAGAGCGGGGCGCGGTGGTGGTGTCGATGACTTGGGAGGGTGCCGATTTGTCAAAACCCGAAAAGTATAATTATTCTTGTTTTCTATTCATCCAACAAAATAAAGGCACACATTTCGTGCGCAAAGCCCACAAAACTAAGTAAATCACTAAATATTTATTATTTGCAGGAACTATAAGTGCTTTGTTATTTATAATTTTGGCGAGAGAAAGGTTGGTTTCGTTTTCGCCGCTTTCCCTCAATCGAAGGCGCTGGAAGACGGTATGTTAGACAGTATCTTGGACAGAAAATGAATTGGGAAGACGGTACATTGGACATGACTTTCTTTCTTTACTAAACAGCTATTTCGTTGACAAAAACGTATTCTAACTTATTTAAACGTCCTGAATGAATTAAATAAATATTGTAGTAGTTTAAGACACGTTTACTGGAGGAAGAAAAAGCAACGTTGCTAGCGAACTACTTTCTCGACGGCGGAGGCACTTCAGATGGGCGCAATGCGCTTGTGGGTGGAGCTAAAAGATTGTTCTTAGGTTGCATCCGACTCTAGACATTTAGTGAAAAAGCCGGCGAGGAATTCGACCACCCTGGTTGGACGGCGCCATGGTCTCAGCCCGGGGCCGACCAATCACGGCCACCGGAATCCTCGCCGACTTCTCCGCCAAGTGACCAGACTAGAGCACCGGAGCGATGAGCGAAGATTGCGGGATCACGGCTGCTGGAGCGGCGTCTATCGCCGTTTCAGTCAGACATGAACACGTCGCGTTGAAGCCAGCAAACGAACAAGCCAGCAGATCAGAAAAGACGCGCATGCGCAATGCGCGGTTCTCGAAAGCAGGTGGCGCGCCGCCAGGGAGTGCGGCGATACAAATCGGTCAATCGGTCGTCGCTCGGGTGTTATCTGTGTGACGTCACTGCCGTGACCAAGCTTTCGTGACATCGACCTCCCAACTTTGCATCCCCTTCCAAGCGCAAGGAAACAAACAAACGTAGTTACAAGTAAAAAAATTAAATAGCGCGGACAAGGCACAGGAGGACGACAGGACACGGCGAAGCTTTCAACTGAACCACCGTCAACAAGCCTAACTTACCAACTTGGCCCCAACGTTACGGGTACAAAGCTCGCCGTGACAGTTACATCCAAGCCTAGATTTAAAAGCAGAAAAGCAACACACACACACACGCATGCACTTAAGAAGATGTATCGAAGGACGTTTACGGAACAAAACCAGAACACGACCGTGGTGAAACATGGTCCGATCTATCGTTCTGACACCCTTCGCACAGAGCTTCTGCGACTCAAAAACGCAGAAGCGCTGTAGTCGTTCCCAGGATCAGATAGCAGCCGTTTGAGATATGTTTACTCTGACCCGCAGAGCGGGAATGTTCTCTTCCGAGACTTGACAAAGACCAGTCGGCCGTCTGACAGCCACAAGGACCCCCATTGTGCTCATTTTTAGATAAATTTATATTTGTTTATTTTTCTTCTTTTTTTTATGAAAGCGGTGTTGTGTATTAAGCATCAGTCAGTGAATGGTAGGTCGTTGCATCAGCGCCGGCTTATGTGTTTCAGTTAAGGATCGTTACAATAGTCCAGTATTTGTGTTTTCGCTCGTGTTCATGTGTACCGACCGGCATGAACCATATGATCTAGAGAAGATGAAGCTTGGTGTCCATTATTGGCTTGCCTTTCGGGTATATTTCCATTTGCATTCTTTATTGAATTCGGTAGAGTCAGGTCACTACAGAAGACCGCAGGGCCATACCCACAGGTCTGTGATGTCTTGCAAACGATAATAGATACTTACACTCATATGTATACATATACCATAGATGGAAGAAAGAAAAAGTTAAATGGAGGCGGTGGTATAGTTTAGGAACGGCGAAGAAAACGCATAGCGTCCTTGCAGAACTCTTTCGCAGTTTATTCACCTGCTGCCGCTGGCGCCTAGTCCTTGCAGTCATGCCACCCCATCGTAAGCAATTTCGTGAGGCATTCCACTTTTTTCCTCCGTGAAGATTTTGAAATATTTATGGAAACAATCAAACATTTTTATTTAGATGCGCGCAATGAGTCTGACGTTTTGTCAGTCGTCGGGAATAAAGTTATTTTTGTGGTGGTGGACACAAATTCAAGATGTGCATACAACGTAAAACAATAAAATGTCGTGACTCGAAAAAAACAAGTATACGTTCTTGATGTTTGAGTTTGTGTTGATTAATATTTGATTATTGTCGTTTATAATTTTTCCGGGGAATATAATGACTCCTGTAGTTGTTCGTCTGACAAAAAATTTTACGGCGTTTTTCTGAGAACAGCCGAGAGATGGCGCAAGGTGTGAATGTCCCAGAATGTTGGGGATGCTCACAATCAACACTACAAAAAGTCTCAGCCGCCACCGCTGCGCGAGATGTAAAATCATGACCTTGCATTTTAAGGTCTTTACTGCAGGGTGTTATCGCTTTAAGACGAACTTTCTAGAAACCTTGCGTCTGAGCCACGCGGTGCGATTTTACTTGCGATTTCGCAGTTGCCACGTCGTCCGTGCGGCCAAATAAAGCGCGGATGAAGCTACGGTGCTCGACGTCGTTATTGTGAACTTACAAGGAGAATTTCACCATATGATTTATGCTCCAGAGTGGCAGCCGGTACTTCGCTAAGATACTCGGCGTCTTCATGGATCTAAGACTAGATGCGCCCAGCGAACTTACGAACGCTTCATTCCGCACGACCACCAGCCGGTCACGGCCAGCCGACCAACCTCGGGTGTGATCTCGTCGACCATTTACACTTCTCCTCTTTTGGGGTGCGTAGTCGCCCCTTTGTGTTAGTCGCAAAGCTCGCGATTCGAGAGCCGACGCCTCTCTCCTAGCTCGAAGAAAAGTTTACTTTTGTAGGTCAACCGGCTGGCGCTCCCGCATTGCGGACTTTTGTTTCTTCGTTCTGTTGATGTTGTTTGTTTCTGTCTGTCTGTATGGCTGCTGCTATTTCGGGTTCGAGCACCGCTTTCCTTTGTGTTGTCGGCGGTCGGTGCGGGGAGCGACACCTTCTTGAATGACCAGGCTGGCGTGCCTCGACGGGGGGTGGGGAGTCGCTATTATCCTTTCCTTTGTCGGACCGTTCGGCGTTTTTGGATACCGATGTCACGGAGAAGAGGCACGACGGTCTACCGATCTGGGTCTCGGATTCTCCGTTGTCTTCGTCGTGCCGATGTTTTTGCTTGTTGGCTTGTGCACGGAGTGAGGTCTTTCTTTCCAGGGAGTTTCTTAGATGCGTCTGTTCTGCGTCCTGCGTTCGGCGTCCGTACACTCACGCGCTCGCTTACCGCCAACAACGGAAAAAGGGTGGCATTATTTTTTCCCCAGGAATGCGACAATGATAACGTAGATTAAAATTTTTCTTTTATTTGGGCTGCACGATGTTTGTTTTGTTTTACCTCTTTGTTGACGAATATTTGTTTTTTTAGGCAAACATTTCACACCTTAAGCTTACTTCTTTAAATTTCGATTTGTTACATATAATTTAAAGGGAATTCATGCTCCATCGTACCATGCCTTCTCCACGTTATCTCTTTTGCCTAATGAATATATCGTGGTGAGGTTAGGACGTACATCATCGTAGTCGAATCTTTTGTAAACACCCTTTCTGTGCAGGCCATCGCGGAATGAAGCTCAATCCCGGCGGAACTGCAATGCCGCGAGACTAGAAAATTTGCATTACAAGGCGTCAGTTATGTCTTAATATAAAAGGTAATAGTTGGTCCGGTTGAAATGAAGCAATATGTTAAGCATGAAATGCCTTTTAACAGAACACCCTACTCCAAGAAATTTCTCTGTTCATCAGTCCGTGCGTTTCCCCGATAAATTTAGCGGGAACATTGATGTCATGATATCACGTGACGCCACGATTTGAAACCATGGCGTCACGTCACACGGCCACGTCGCATGACGGCAAATTATGTGACGCCGATTTCCCTGCTAGATTACGCGGGGAAATTACGAAACAATTTGTTCTACTTCACTCCCCGGATAAAGTGTTTAAATGTCCTCAAAATAAATGTAAACGATACCCTCTAAAATACCGTATTCCATGCACTTTGGTGGTGAGGATCGCTGGTAACTCTCTTGTACCTTTTTCGGAACACTGCTGAGTCGCCTCGGTCGGTGATTCGCCTTCCAGGCCAAACACCACATATACCTGTTTTCACCTCAAAAACCGCAATAAAAAATAATAAAAAAATAGAAAAAATTAAAGAGAGTTTGGGTTTTCATGAAGAATTTCTAATTTTCCTCTTTTATGGAGAACGAAAATATATCGTAGGTGCATTTTAGAATAGATATATATATACGTTACCCTATCAAGACGTATACATTTCAAACGCCAAAAGCATCGCCCCTTCCTCCGACCAACCAAATCTCGTAAAACTACTTCGCGCGGCGTACGACGAACAATGCGCAAAAATGGCACACGTATGACGCTCATTGCTAGTGGATCCCCGACTCGCCCCCAAGCGGCGAAAACGCCGAAGCTCGATCGGACGCGACAACGGCGACACTTCGGACGCCTTTTTCGGAGGTCGATACGGGGCAGAGCAAGGGACAGAGTATAGTAGTTTGACGTCTGTCACGCCATGTCCGATTTTCGTCAAAATAGAGCTATTTGTCCCTATCTCTTGCTCGTCAAAATGGAGCTATTTGTCCCCATTCTTGCTCGTCAAAATAGAGCTATTTGTCCCTATCTCTTGCTCGTCAAAATGGAGCTATTTGTCCCTATCTCTTGCTCGTCAAAATAGAGCTATTTGTCCCTATCTCTTGCTCGTCAAATAGAGCTCTATTGTCCACTTTCTTGCTCGTCAAAATAGAGCTATTTGTCCCTACCCTGACATCTTCACCTCTTCGGCGCACTCCTCCGGGTATGCAGCTCGTGCCTCGAAGTCAACACAACTGTCATAGTTGGTAAAAGACGGCCCGTGCCAGTCGTTTGCAAAGCGACGTAGATGGAAACAAATCGCCGCCGCGTTTTTCGCGGCCTCGGAGATGCAGGAGCGAGCCTGATGTTAAAAAAGATACGCTTCAACTACGAGAGCACCGAGATGTCAGCAAGAGCCACGTAAATACCCGTGCACACTCGGAGTGGACGCGCGCCTTTGATTGAAGTGCTTCGAGACCGATCTTTTACGATTACCGATACTGACCTGACACTCGGTAAAGAAAGGTGGGACCGGCATTGCGCAGCCCCCACATACTGTTATCGCTCGACAGTGACGTACAGTCGTCCAGAATAAAAATGGCATACTAATAACAAAGTGCACATACCGTGTTGCGAAGGTAATCCATACGGCGTTTGTTTGAGCTTCATATCACACAAACAAGGAGATAGAATCGATGAGAGTCCCTTTTCGATGACAGCGTTTCGTCACCGCTGCCTCGAAAAACAAGAAGATGACAAGGGAGAGATTGACCTCTTAATCTAAAATTGAGGTCAGCGATCAAACTATAGTACGGGAAGGGTCCACAAGGGTCGCGCGGGCGCGTATTCCATCCAGCATGCCAGCCGGTCGTGGGCAGACGGTTTCGGCCAAGGACCGTCGGAGCAGCGCAGGCGCTGGTCGGAGCAACGCTGCGCCGAGTCGGAGTGCCTGCTAGGCCTAAATTCCGCCGAGCTCGCTCGGTCGGTGTCATCGCTGCCGTTGTAGCTTTTCCCAAGTCTTTGTGGATCCAGCGTTCGTGCTCGTCGTGGCCGGTTTCTGAGTACTTCCTTCTTTTTTCTTGCTGCTTGAAATTGGGACCAGCGAGAAGCAGCACGTAGAAACATTAATGTTCGTTGGTCGTTGCGACCAAGCAACTGAGTGAGGTTGTCGGTCATGCTGGTTTGATCGTAGAAAGACGGCTCCGGAGCTGTTGTCGTACGTACATTTTCGGCGTAAGATCGTTTCGTGAATCTGGCCTCTGTTCTTTAGCGCATGGCACTGAAACAATAACACGCCGCAATCGCCGCCTCCCCCGCCCCAACCCTGGACACAACAACCTGCAACGGGCTCTCCACGAAATGTAAAAAATAAAAAGATATTTTTTCGTTTGCTTTTTACGTTTCCGGCAGTGACGTCACGGACGTCACTGCCCCGTATCGACCTCCGAAAAAGGCGTCCCGCGACACTTACGCAAACTAGGCGTCGCTGCGTGAATCCACAATTCAGCGCTGACGCAAGCCTAAGTGGCGCAAGTCGCCGCCCGGTTCATGGGGTTCAGCCTCATCCATCCAGTGAGGACCTAAATATCTGAGGTAATTACGTTTATGAAGGGATAAGGGAATAGCTAAGGGCTCGCGTGAACTGGACTTCTCTCATTGACGTATACGAAAAAAAAAATTACTTAAAGGTAATTTTTTTTACCTTCTCAGTATACAAAAAAAAATCAAGTTCATTGCCAGAGTTTACTGATGAGCAAGACTTCAGCATCCCAGAAATGTCTTCGCACGGGCCGCAGCCTCCCATTTGAGAACACAGTGGCCTAGAAGGTTGTCATAGTTTAGCGGGGTTCGTATGAGAACATAGAGTTGTAATGTAGCGCCAGAGGTACAGGTGGCGCTAGTTTGCTGTTGCAAATTGAAGCAGACAGCAACCAGTCGAAAATTTACTTCCGGTAATGCATTTCTACGGGGAGAAGCGTTACGAATATTTATAACGTAACAAATAGTTTGGGGCATTTCTAAGCACGTGAATGAAAATATGGGTCAGTCACAGTGTTTTTTTCTCGACAGATTCATGTAATTTAACGCAGAGCTAAGACAGCTTCATAAGTGCATTTACATGCACTGTCGGGCACTATTAGCGCGAGCACGGCGTCGGCGCTTTTCAGCTTGGGGGATTTACGTACCAAGCGTCGGGTGGACATGTGAAAAACCAAGAAATGTCAAGAACTATGGGGTAACACGGAATCAGTAACTTGTGCATAAAGACGATCAAAATAAGGTGAAGGCCAAGCTAATACGGTCAGATTTGGCAATAAATAAGTACTGGTTTATTCTCTCTGCTCGTGCGTATGTGCGAAGATGCTTGTTCTGCGTTCAAAACATCACCTGCATGCACTCGAAATCTTTGAAAAAGGAGAGAAGCCAGAAAACATGTGCTCAATAAAAGCTGCCCGGCATAGAAAATATTAAGAAACAACTTTCATTGCCCACGTACTTTGATCTTTGCGTTTTTAATCATTTTAACCGCTCGTAAGGATGCACGACGGGGTTTATTTTCATCTATGTGACATGACTGGCATGTTAGCAAAATGCTGGGGAACCTTGAACACAATTTGCATTCCTTTGGATTGTTATTTTAGTTACGTTGCTCGTGTTTACACACCTTCTGTGGAACGCAGGTTTGGGCCTGAAATATAGCCACGTTAAACATCGTTCACTGATGAAGAAAAATGCTGTAGCTAAATCAATTACACTTTGCAATGTTAATAAAGGTACATACTATTCGGTACGACCCAAATAACCAAAGTGTTCTATGTTATTTTCCGGCGAAGAGACAAAATGTGCGCGCGTTTTCCCACAGGAATGTACAAATTACTCAAAAAAGGTAGTTAAGTTAAGTTACTGAGTATCGACGCCAAAAGTAATTGGAGTAGAGTAGAAATTACACATTTGTAATAGTAATTGAGTAAACTACTAACTACTGTAAAAAGTAGCGAGTTACTTTGAAGTTACTTTCGAAGTTACTTTCTTATATTTTTGTGGTAGCAAAATGAACAGCAGTTTTGGTCCGTGAAAAATCCTGCGAACCTAAAATAAATGCAGTCATTTTATGGCTTGCGTTTTCACCAAAATAGTTTATTCGCTCGCAAAAGCAATTGACTTTCAACGTTCTTATCGGAGAGTTTTCCCCTTTTCCTCCTAAAGATGTTCTCAGCCAAGCTAAAAAGACTTTCCACCGACGCGCTGGATCGAACGGCAGCGTTGAATTTCAGAAACAGGCTGTGCAGGGTTGGGTAAGGAAGTGTCGCCATTTTAGGTGTCCATGACGAAACATGTGAGGTTTGCCTCGGCTAGAAAGTCTTTTATAACAAACTCTCCTCCTTTTTTCATTTTTCTTCGGCAAGTTTAGATTGTTATGACTGGCCCCTATTTAATCCCACGACGTTCGGAGAGTACGCTGACCGAGTGGACCTGACCGTCAAGGGTTCAAGTCTCGCGCCATGACGATGAGATCATCCGGACGACTGCGCGTCTCGTTGCAATGCGGAGCACAGCAAAAGTAGACTCGTTGCTGTCAGCTTATTGGCATCCCGGAAGTCGAACAGACACTAGCTCCAGTTGAACCTCTAGCGTACATTATAATGCCTCCATGGTAAAGAACCTAATGAACCGCGGCACAATATCCAGATTGGCGCGTTTTGTATTAAAACAAACTTTCCGCTACCTTTTTTTGGTTTTCGAATATAAAATAAATATTTACCCCAATTCCGAAATGTTTCGCAAGGTCAGCCGTCGGGTCCCGGCCCGATGCCTCCAACACAGGCCCGACCTGAGCCCGACGCAGTTCGGGGATAAATCGGCCCGAACCCGACCCGAACCCGAACACTCTTTCTTGGCCCGAGCCCGAGCCCGTGCAGATATATAGTTGTGGTGACGTCAGAAAGCCGAGCTCTGATTGGCTCTGACTGAAGCCAGTCAGAGCCAATCACAGCTCGGCGTTCCGGCATCACCACAACCCTTGCAAAAGAAGCAGACGAACTTTCACTCCGCATTGTCTTCTAGCTCCTACACCAGGCACCGTCATTACTCTATCACGCCGCGAGACAGCCAATGAAATCGGTTCCGTCGAGGAGCGCGTTGTTGGGACGCGAAGAGAGTTCACGCGAGATGCTCAACGTGAGAGACGCGTGTGGTGTTGGGTAAACGCGCCAGCGAGCAGATATATTCATGCATCGTGTCTTTCATCGGGACACGTCGTCTCTCCCTTTCCCCGGGAGGAAATGCTGTGACCTCTTGGGTCTCTCGTGTTTTCTCTGAAGTCTGCCGCCGCTTCGCGTATCACTCGACGGCCCAGCAGAGGGAAAACAGCTGGCCCGCCTGGCGAAAATAAGGCCGATGTCCCCCCGTCCGGGTGGAATCGCGTCTTCATCGAACCGGCTGTCCCACCGGACGCCGTCGCACGTTCACGGGATGCGTTCACAGTCGACGACAAACGTGCGACGTCCACTATGCAAAAGCATTTTTTCAATTTTTTTTTTTAATACCGCAAACTTTTTGGTGATTTGGGAGAAATTATTGCAGTGGATGGTCGTTAGAAACGCCTGAATCAGAGCGAGGTATTATTCAGGCGATCTCTTTTACATCGAAGTTTATGAAACATTTTAGTGGCTCTCGTCTAATAAACAGCTACCGAGAACTACGAAAGAAATAATGCTAATCTACGTGTTAGAAAGAAGATGGGGTATTTCTTTATAAAGTTAGGCTAATAACCTAACGTTAAAAAGCAAAAAAAAAAAGGGGAGGGGAGTTTAAACAGGTGGTTTTAAAGAGATATAACAAGCGAACGATATACGTTTTCTTTTCTTTGAACTTTACAAACTGTTAAAAAAAAAGCCGCAACAGCTACAAAAATGCGGCCCGTGCGTACGAGTTACATGGCTGCAGGGGGACATATTATAGGTGACTAATCGACACCATAAGTCAATTAATAAACTAAATATGGTTAATTTACTTTTTTAATTAGTGAAGACATACATTTTGCTCCGATAAAAACTTGCTCAGCGTCATGGTGAACTATTAAGTCCGTCAAATTTTAGAAAGACTTGGAGCGCGGTGGTGCTCTAAAGTTGCGACTCGCGCAACCGGCAAAAAGCCTGTGCGTGCGAGTGGTGGAAGGATGTATGTCAATGGCTATAACCTTTGTAAAGGGCGGTAGCTTGCGCCACCTATGCCTAAGTCTAGAAAGACAAACATATGATTCCTCCCGCCGAAACTATCACCAGGCAGAGTGGGATATATCACCAGGATGAACTTCAGCGCACTGCCGTGCTTCGCACGCGCTTCATATCTTTCTCAAGTTCACGGATTTAGTGGTTTTCGATGAAGCTCAACAAGGTTTTAATTAGAACCACTTGTTTATTTTCACACATTAAAAAGTTAATAATCAAATTTTAGTTAATCATTCCACGCATCGTGAAAATTAGGACCCGTATTATGGGTCCCTGGCGGTATAACTCACCTGCCCAGACTGCATTAGTGTAGCTCTCGCAGCTTTTTTAATTATTTTTTTCAAACAAATTTGTTAAGCGTTAAAAAATATAAAAATCTTTACAATTTTTTTTTCTTTTTTTTGGAACAATCTCAGTGGCGCCATCAGTTCACGTATATTTCCTAATCTTTTACTCATGATTCTTTTCATCGCAAGACTAAATTAAGTTTGACAGTGTTATAGGTGGCCCTTTCCAGAAGATGGCGCGTATATTTGATTTCGCAACTACTGCTCAACCCGTCGTCTAGCTCAGAACCAGAAGTGGTTAGGGGCTATTTGCACGCGAGAAAGAGCGAATATGACTCAATATGTGTGCACGCAAGCCAACCAATAAATCGTTGTTTAAGCTTCAAGACCACCTTTCAGGGAGTTCGTGCGCAATCGAGTTTTAACGTTAAGATATATATATAAAAATAAAGCGAACTAAACACTCGTGATCGTAGCTACTATCTGTTAAAAATTATTGACCATTACATACGTCAATTCAGTCATAGCTTTTCCCAGAATATCCATTCATAAGAAGTAGAAGAGGCGGACTCCACGACAGAGGCGGAATCAAATCCGAAAGAAATGATTACACTAACAAGACGTTACTATTCGAATCTTTTCTTTGTTTTTCTTGCGCAAATATCATCTCGAGATATGAAATAGTCTGGTAATAAAAGTTGTGGATGTCGATATAAATAGACGTAGAAGAGACGTACCTAAAGATACTAAGAGCAAGGCGGCATTGGGAATGCCGATAAAGGCTTGCTGATTTAAAGGAGGACTACGGGGCAACGGAGTCAACAGGGTCATCATGATTGCCTCTCGCAATATTGTATATTTCCTGTCAAGCAATCTCACAAATTTGATTGCAAAAAAAGAAAAGATAAAAAGTTTTCTAGGAATGAAGTTTTTCCTCGAAGGAAGAAAGGTTTTCCCCGCGTGGCAAGAAAAACCTTTGAGTAGAAATATTTTTCTTTCCACGGAAGCTAATCATAGCTAAGAGGACCTGCATCGATAGTGTGTACTACTTCGAACTTAGATAGGATATAAATATACCGCGCGCAATCTCTTTGTATCACTATAACAGAACATAAATTATTTTCGGGGTTCATTACATTGCCTCTTAGAAGAACTTTATTTTCCATTCTGGTACGCCCTTGCTTTATTGTAGCTTGATATAACACAATATGACACATCAAATTATACACAGCAACAACATAAAACTTATTCTTCGGCAACGGCACTGTAAACTTTTTTATAGTTATTTTCATTTTCGAACACAAAAATAAATATTCTGGAAAACATACGTAACAGGTTCAGCCGTCGTTCATATGAGGATATTTATACGATCTTGCACTGCTCTAACAATAACTGAAAAAAGACTTCTGTCTTTCATACTCCCGGCTCGTGTACATGTAGCGCGATGATGAGGATCGCAGAGAAGCAGCGCTCCTGATGCGCTGCTTTCTGTTTTCTGTAGAAAAAAAAAATAGATTTTCACTCGCTGCAGGGCTTAGGGAGAAATACTTTTACTCCGTTTTATCAACGGATATGAGATCGAAATTTTGTCAGCAGCTACAAACTTTCCGTTGGTACTGACCATCAAAACTACGCCAATTAAAACAGTTATTTATAAAATTTTAGTTCATTAGTTGGATAATTAGTACATCTTTTGTAATCCCCGTCGTCTGCGACGGCGCGCAGTTTGTTCCCGAAAAGATGTTTCTGTATTTTCTCAGCCACCCTATTTTTTCCTTGAATTTTTGAAAGTATTCCCTGAAACAACTAGCATATACAGTAAAACCTCGTTATAACAAAATGGGATATAACGAACTACATGGATATAAGAAAGCAATCATAATTCGCCTTGCTTAGCTAAAAGTGGGAAGAAATGGACAGTGGCTATAACAAACTAATGGTTATAACGAAATAATTACGACCGCTCCTTCAACTTTGTTATAACAAGGTTTTACTGTACACCAAACGCTTATAAACAAACTCAACTCACCTCTGACATCCCGTGCCGTGGCGCTGCTCTTGGTACTGCGCATGCGCAGAAGCTTCACGCGAATCTGGTATCTAAGAAACACCGATCTGGCAACTGTGGGCACGCCTTAGCAAGGCTTAACGTTACTAGAACCCTCAGTTGGGGAACTCACCGTTGAAACATGAACCGCTGGTGTCCACCGAGACCGAGCTAAATACGACAACAGCGCCACTATGTATCATTTGTCTTAACTGTGGTCACCTTGAGCGTTTAGAAAGCTATGTTTTTGCGTAAAAACCAACGGAAAAACTCTTTTGTAGGTAACTTTTTAGAGTTTAGTGCAAAATGAATGGGCACGTGTTGTTTCTCTAAAATATTTAGTTTGCAAGGTTTTGCAGCAAAATCTCAATATTATTTTTATACAACCGTTCCTCAGCGGGGATCTTCAGGTAGCGCGTCCTGAGCTAGGCAGCATATTAACTCTCGGTAGTAATCCGCGGCTCGTCCGCTTGGAGGTCGAGGGTGGAACCCCTGAAACCCCTTCCACAGTATCCGTTTTGAGCCCAAAATGGCCGATTAAAACCAAAATCGGAAGTCACGTGCAGTTCCTCGAGTGGCCGCTGCGGGAGAAGTGGTGGCGTTGTGATTGCGTTTGAGCTCGGTTCTCGAGTACGGATCGGTGCCACTTTCTGTGAACAGTCTCTATGGCAGTTTCCCAACTGAGTGGCTCTAGTAACGTTGACAAGGCTCGACTTTCGCAGACGACCTACACACGCACCAGGAGGAGCAAGATGGCGGCGCCCAGAGGCCACACTCACGTGCAAAACGTGTGTACTCGGCGTATATTCATAGAAACGTAACTCAGCCGTGTACGTGCATATATATACAAGCGGTCAAAGGAGCGACCTCCCCGCGATCCCGATAGATGCGCAAGTTGCACGGAACATGGCGTGCGGCACCGCGTCACCGGCGAAACAAGCGATCGCGTGACGCATCCCACGCAGCCGCAATGTTGGCGCCCGTACGCAAATCACCCAGGCGTGTTCTTATGTATACGACCGGGTCCATATCTGCCCCGCCAGTTCCCGAAGCTGGTGAACGACGACGCGTGTGGAATGTAAGGAACGCTTAGAGGGACGCTCGAGTTTTGTATATCTATAGTCGGTCGCGCTGACAGACACGATAAGAAAGGTAGAAAGGTCTTTCAGTTTGCCCGCCTCCAGGGAGGGTTCTACATACCTCGGAGTCAGAGGGCTTTTTGCCTTCTTTTGCTGCAGCCCCTTACACACATGTATGTCTGAAATAAACTATTCTATACTTTACTCAGGTCCACAATGACACACAAGGTCGTATGGTTCCGCAATGAGGAGGCCCTATTGTTTGCCCCACAATGGCCCTCGATATAACTCTTACAAAAAGCTTTTTCAAATTATGTTCGATGTCCTTCGACTGATTGACACCTTCGCCCAGTTTTCCGCTTTGTGAATTGGTCCAGGGCGAATTGGCCTATTCGAGGAACTTTCCTCCTACCAGTTGGCCGTCAACGGATGGGCTTTTGACAAGTTGGGAGGATACTGATATAATCCCAAGTATCGGAGTCTTTCGGGCCAAAGTTCGGGCTTTGACTGCCAATTTAGGGTTCTTAAAGCCCAAAGAGGCCAATATCTGACCATACTTAAAATATTCTCTGGTCAGAATCTGGTATTTTGGCTTTAAATCGCCAAACGAGGGCTAGAGTTACGCTTCACTGCGCCCGATGGTTCGGTACAGTCGTCTGGCATCTTTTGGGCCTCATTTCGCGAGCAAATGACATGATTAGGCCTCGATGGTGGTTGTTCGGTGGTCACGTGTTATTTTTAGCTCATGTCTGGCACTTTCAAAATCACATAATAAACCAGAAAAAAAAAGAAAAAGAAAAAAACCAGACTTGGTATTTTTTGGTTAGCTAGGAAAAAAAGAAAAGAGTACCCTAGCTTTATAAGAAACGCTCTGGAGCAAAACCTTATTAAACCCAAGTTTGGCCCCTAGGAGTGCCAAACTTCGACCAAGTTAGGCTTTTCTCAAGCCTACTACAGAGACCGAGCCCCATATTTGTAATTATTTGCGTACTTTTTAAGAAAAAAAAAACAAAAAAAAACGAGGCCCTTGTTTTTAAGATTATATTCAAGGGGGCCGTGTGGGACCTCATCCTAAATTCAACACTGCCCGTTGAGGCACCAATAAAAGAGAAAGAAAACATGGGTTTTAACTTTCATTCTAACTGTATTTCGCGACGATTTTTGTTCTTTGTGTACCATGACTGTTTCTGTGTGTGTGTGTTTTTTTTGCACCCTTTCTGAATTTTTATTTATTTCCTATTTTTACTGTATGATTTAATAATGCCACTATTTTTGTATGCATAACCTGACGTCGAGAGTCTGCCTCGGTGTATACGTTACTGTGCTCGTTCCTTTTTCGTTTTTTTCTTTGGTTCTCCAATTTGATAGATTGTTACTTACAATTTTGCTGGCATGATTTGATGAGGTGGTGTGACTTATGATGCATCTATATTGTGCTCCTTTCTGCTAGAATCCCTACCTTGAGATTGATAGTATTTGCAAATAAATAAATAAATAAATAAATACAAGCAGGGAGGCGATGATGTTGCCGCCTTTAAGTCCTGTATACAAGCACTCGGCTACACAAAGCACGAAGCGGCACCGCTATACACGTTATTTACTGCGCAGCGCCACAAGGATGCATGGCCGCCATAATAAAAACGAAATCAGCATAAACGCTGGCCATAAAAAAAGAAAAAAGAAAAGCGGAACCTTTCATTAATATTGCCGCCGCGACGAGGCTAATTTCCATAGTTCAACGCATACGCCCTCCAAATTAGGGCTACCAGCGTTAGGCCTGTGGCCTCCGAAGGCTACCGTACCGCTCTCGAAACGAGCGTGTCAGGGAGCAAGAAGGTTATCCGACAATCGGGAGCTGCACCGTTTCTCGCGGCGTTAGTTTAAGAGGATCAGCAGATGGGATCCTTGAAATGTGTTTTAAACATCGAGGCGGGCGACACTGCTGACGCATGGACAGTAATGAAAATAATTGCAAAGTAGCACATCCAACAACAATAAATAACGTTTTTTTATTATTTTTATTAGCCGTTCGGTACGCGTTGAGTGAAAGAGGGATTCAGAGTTCGGGGTGTCGGAGGCAGAGTGTGCTACCGCACAGCAGCTTGGAGTGGAGCGAAACCTCGCACTGCAGAATCCAGGGACACTGGGCTCGATCCCCAGCCCCGCCTTCGATCTGGACAAGAATCCCTGCGTGGTCGTGTATCACTACTGCGTATTGTACGTTAAAGACCCCAGGCTGGCAGCGCATGCACTGGCTAAATTTATCATCTACAGCAGAGACGCCAGACGCCCATTAGGGTTCTTTCGAGGCTGTCTAAACGTACAAAACAACACATATAACTTATCTTGGAATTCGATTTGGCTTACTTTTTATAAAGAGATATTGGTTATGATTACTCGTTTTATATACGACCAAAGTAGAAAAAAAAGTATATCCTAAACTTCTTAACGTTCGAAGCCCCTAACTTTCGCAAATCGGGGAATATGCGAAATTGAGTGGGTGCGAATGTTGGCCAACTCGCTACGAATCCTCGAAAACATGGGGTTTTACAGTAGCAGTTCGTGACGTTACACGAGGAAATCCCGTGATCATGGCGAAGTTTTATGTTCATTTCGTATACGTACTTCAATTGACCTCTCAATGAAGGCCACTGAACTTCCGGATCTCGTGAGAATCTGAAAAAGTATTTTATGCTTTGTTTTCTCCGCCATTTTGTGTGCTGCTCTGGCCCCATACACCATTTCACTATTTACAGATCCTCAGCCCACCGTGCGATCTCCTCCGCCCAGCACACGCACGTTCGTCGCTTCGGAAAGCGAGCAAATCACGCGTTATGCGCACGAACACTGAAAATGGAACCGGCCAGGAACGCTTTTTCCGAAAAATCTGTTGTGGAGCTCGAAAATTTAAAAAAAAGGTGGCTCCCAAATTAAACGTTATTGCGTTTCTCTCTTAAGTTACCACATTTCTTAAATGTGGTAACTTGAGTACCGAAGCATATAGGCTTGAATACTCAAGTTACCAGATTTAAGAATATTCTGTATTAACTCAATTGCTTGCAAAACTTATGAATGCATATTATTAAAACACGATTGTTAAGTGATGAGCATCTCTGGGCTCGGGAATTATACGCCTTCAAAGCAAAGCTTACGATATTGACCAACAGGGGTTATAACGGCATTTAACCTCGATTCGCCGGACAAAATCGTTGGAGCTCCTAACGGTGTCTTGATTTCCTGACTTGATTATTTTGACATGCTTGCAGGCAGTACGTCTGCGGTGACCGCACTGAAAAGTCCAACAACTCTGCTTCCAAGGAATTTCTCTAAAAGTAATTTGTAGCAGTTTCAACTATTGCCCCACTTTTGGCGCCCAATACAGGGAAAAGAAAAACTGCCGAAATCGAAACGACCGCTCTCCCATGCAACGAACGACATGTACAATGAAAGCTGATACCAGTTGCAGCACGTCGGTATCTTCGAGAAAGAAATATGGGGAGTCCTGTGAGGGCTGCTTGTTCATGACCAAGGACTGATGGCCTGGAAAGTTTTATGAGGCGGAAAAGGCTGACTGAGTGGTGATAACGCTGCTACACTGCTCCATGTGGGATGCACTCTTGTAATGTAAAATGCAAAAAATAATAAAAATAGGTAACGTCTTTATGTTATGTTTCCAATTTTGTATAACGTGTTGTTTACACAGAACGCCACTTATAGTTTTGTATCGATATTTCAAAACTATCGGTTACAACACGTATAGGCCCCTTTTCTTATTCGCGTTGTAATTAAGCTATGTAAAGAAGAAAAAAATGTTCTCAAGATGGCCATAGTAGAACTTCTAGTCCCCAAAATCTTCGAAGACTACAGATCCGAATCTAGGACACCCCAGCGGAAGCGCCACCGAGAAATGAAGCAAACACCAAGCGTAGGAAGGAACGCGAATGAATCAACATGGCGATGAGGCAACGCTGACCCAGATTGCTAAAGACTTCTCGGAGGATGACGCGCGAACGCTTTGATCTTTAGTTTCGCGTTCTTTCCTCTTTCCACGCTCGCGTGTTTTATCCCTTGACGGTAATCCATTAGTAGCAATCCATTCGAAATGCGTGAAAGCATCTGAAACCGTTTTGGGAAGAAAGAAGATAACAACAAGCGTAAATTACATTTTGTTTGTCCGTTCTCGTACGTAAGACCTTGCTCTTTGTTAAAGCACAAAAGATGATTCAGACAGATTAACTCCGAGATACTCGACGACGTTGCTAATGAAGGGAAGGCTCACTTCAGAAGAATGCAGCGCTCTTAAGGCTGGTTCACACATTTGCGTTTGACTGTAATCGACTGCGCTACAAAGTTGTGACGACTTCCGACGATATAACACACAGACGCCATTTATCGGGAAACCTTAAAAACCGCTCAATGCGTATAATTTACGCACACATTTTTGTTTTTTTCACCTTGGGTTTTCAAATAATTTTGACAACGTTATTAGAGACTATTTTTCATAGATAGCTCGCGGATTTGGTTTCGCAAATGCTGCAAAACCCTCGGTCTAGTTACTCGTAGATCCAAAAAGTTCCAGGCGTCCCCCCCCCCCTCCATAGATGGCGCCAGAGTGTCAGTGTATTCTGTTGTCGCAGGCAGTCAAAACCCGTAGTAACGCAGCCTCTAAAGGACAGAAGATTTCCGCAAAAGTTTAGGTCAGAATTGTCTTCCGCGTCTCACTGAATACACCGCAGAAGATAGGCCACCCTGGGAAGCAATTCTGCCATATTGCTTTTTCTTTTCTTTTTTGTTTACGAAGCTTTTCATGATTAGCTTTCGAAGACTCACAGGCGGCGTCGAAATCTGGGAATTTTTGAGTTCTCGGCGCCTACTCAGCACCTGCATGGGATGAAGTGAGTACTATACACACGCCTTCTCCTCGTATGTACGTTATTATCCCCATTTTTGCTAGTCATTATTTCGCTTGTGTCGTCTAATAGGTCACGGTAGAGGGGGCATTAAAACCACCGCGTCTTCGACGATCGTAAACACCAATTCCCGTTCTCAAGGACAAAGCAAATAAATAAATAAATAAGTAAAGACGCCGAGTATCCGTAAATTAACTGAATCAGAGAGGGCGACACATTTTTTTTCTTTCTAATTAAGGAGTAAAGCGAACGGACAATAATGACGGGACAAAAACAAACTGAGACCCGCTAATATTTCCCGTCTTTCCCTTCGTTTCTAATACTCGCAAGTCGGTGAAGCGGGCAGCCAATTAAGGTATATACGAAACTCCCTCGGGCGAATCGGGGGCCAACTACGCAATTACTTCGTTCTCTCCTTCTTGACTCCTATTTTGGGCAGTTTAGTTATTTATTTTTTCACGCGATTTTCTTTCTCACAAGAAAACGCAAACAACACTATATTCGCGAGGGGAAAAATATAAAAAAGACGAAAAGGTGACTGCCAGTTCCGCCTGTTTACAGGAACAAAATGGTCGGTTTCTCCGTTGGTAATCAAGATGTTCCCTGGGGAGAAGCGTGAGAGCCCTGCGTGCCTGCTTGCTTGGATGGAAGTTGGACAGAACCGGCGGTCAGAAAACAGCGAAGTCTAGACGTTGGTTTACGCAACCTACGCGATCGAAACTCGACGGTTCCGGCCCATGATTGGTTGAAATCAGCCACGTGACTTTTTCCCCTTTCCCGCTTATTTGTAGAACATCCTGTCTTCAGCAGGGCCAGAAAGACCCATGGTCAGCGATGATACTGTAGATTTAACAACCGTCCTTCTGCGCATATGGCAGCTTATACGTTATCCGGTGATATACAACTCCTCACTTTGGCGGCATTAGAGCTTATGGACAATGGAAAAAGCACTAGTGACAAGAGAGGATCGTGGTGACGCACCGCCGCTCGGGAGCACGTGGAGCGAAAGCTCGAGCTCAAGAACTCGGGAATCCTGAGCTCAACCTCCACCCTTGCTCCTCTCAATCTGGATGAGCATCGTACCGGCGTGTGGTCGTTGCATGTTAAAGACCATGGGTAGAGACTAGAGTAGAGACATCAGACGCCCATCTTGGCTGACCACACTTCCCCCGTCTAAACATAAACAGAACATAATTACTCCACAGAAGTGATAAGTATTTAAACATGGAATTAACGCATCTGACAAGTGAAGGAGAAAAGCAAACGTGTAAGAAATTTTGTAGCGTGAGCTACACTGGCCGAGGTTGAGCAGTTTCGCGTGGCTCCCAAAGAGCCGTGCTGCGCAGGCGCGAGGAGCAGTGACGTCACACGGCGACAGCTGGCGCGCCGGAGCCGCCGCCGCCGCGCGCGCCTCGCCGGTCTGCGCATTTCAGAGGAGTGACGTCATAGCCGCGGCAGACGCACTGGCGCCGCCGCGTGCCCAGCTGTGCGCCTCCGTTGCGCAGTAGCCAAGTCTGACGCTGCACCGGAGCCGCTTGGTAGCGCCTCTCATTTTGTGCGCATAAGCTCACGCTACGTATATCCTGGCATAGCCGAGCTAAGCCACCGCAATTTTTATTAGAGAACCAACGCTACAAACAATTCTCTCCGTCCGCTTTATATCCCGAACCACGAAGTCAGCGGACACAGATCGTCCGCCTTGTGCATTCGCAAATGCTTCTCTGAAATCTCGGCCGCCATATTGCTTTCATGTGGCAAGCCGTGATTGACTGGACGCGTGCTCGGTCGCCACTGTGCTTGCATACGGCGAACCACGATTGGCTGGTCGCGTGCCCTTTCGCCGTGTATCTTTTAAACGAGCCAAGATTCGCCGCACCAACGAGCCGATAGGAAAAAAAGAGTTTGAGTAGCGAATGAGTTCGCGAATAAGTATACAAGATATAAATGACCGCAGCTGAGGCAACGGCGACCTGTTCGACGCCCCGTGGAGCATCCATTCCAATCCGAGGCCAGCAGCGAAAAGAAGTCAATCGCTGTACTCTTCAACACACTGACTCTTCTTGTGGTATACCTTCGTTCTTTCTTCGGGCGTAACGAGCTAAAAAGAGTGAGGACATTCGTTCACTCTCGTCTATACTTTTCTCGATGCTCACTTTATCTCGGTGTCACTCTTCGCTGAACCCCATCACCGCAGATGAAGGAGACTCGACAACGGATGTGGCCCCCTACCCTTGTCCCTTCCATCGAATTCGGGGGCATCCCGGATGCAGTCGAAGACAATAACGCCGACGCCGTCAATGTCACAGGGATCATTGCCTCTTTTATCATTTCCTATAGCGTGTTGTTTCTGGTCGCAGTTATTTTCTTTTGTTTTTCCCCTGTTTCCTCAGAAATCAAGCGCGAGCTCGGCGTTTTTGTGATGGATCAATGCGTGACCAAGCAACGTTCTACTCGGCTAAACGTGACATGGGTCTGAATATTACATTACTAAGCAGTGTTTCCCAAACTTTGGGTCGCGAGTCCATGGGTAGGCATCGCGACAGATTCAGCGGGGGATCGCAAAAAAGCTCGGAAACTTAAGAAAAAAAAGAAAAACAGCGAGCTTGGTTTTTTTGCGATGTCGACAACGAAAGCAACGTACAGATCGCAGCCAAACACCGAAGTCGGTACTGAAAGTTGCGGTGTCCAAACTCCACCCTAGATTCCAGGAAGTGTGCTCCCACAAGCAAGCTCACTTTAGTCATTTGAAACAGTCATTTCTGCTGGCATGCGTTTTTTTATTGTTCTTCTATTTATTCCTTTTTAATGGTCTTCGGGCCAGGTGGTTCACTCTGACTGTATTATTTGTGAAATAAAAAATTCGCGTTTTGTTTTATGCACCCAACTTAAATCGAAAAAAAACTTGTGGGCGCGAAAAGCCACGGGGTGGAAGGGGGGGGGGGGCGGTTACGCAATATTATATATTTTTTTGACGGGCTACACGGCAGCAGAGGTTCGGAAGCACAGTGTCATTAGTGAACAGAGGATCATTAAGCTGAGTTGAGGGAGCTGCGAACCGTAGAAGACACGAAGTTAATGTATTTTCGCACAATATGTTGGCTCGCGGTAGCGATAATAATAATCCTTGTGACGGTCTGGTTTTTTCTCGGATCTCGCCTCATTGCTGTAACATGATTTTCAGACAGATCTAATGGAAATAAAGAGGTTTCGATATCATCAGTATAATGTCACTAATGGTGCACTCTTGTAGATTATATACGCCTGCTAGCCAGAGTGCCTCAATTTAGAGTAACTGTACTTTCCATTCTAAAACACAAATGGCGGGAGCAAGGGGGGGGGGAATATACCGCTTAACAGCTTGGCGCAAGCACATTGTTCTCGAGTAGTTTCACGCATATAAAATAAAATGATACACAACAACAAAATCGAAACGAAACTTATCACGTAATAAAAATCAACGTTTGTTTTTGTTGTGATTATTTCTTTATTCCATTCAATTACGCAAAACTTTACTTCTTATTAAAAGAATTGTCGACGTTATTGTTTAGTTGATCTTTTAGCCTTGTAGGGATTGCAGAGCATAATTATTAAGACAAAGTGACACAGTTCAAAGTCTACAGGGAAATTAATGTTTTCACTGCAGGTTCTCCCATCTTTTTCTCCGACATGCATATCGCCAAATTAGTAATACAAATTGGAATTCTCCTTACATTAAGATGAAACGGTTCCTTCGACCAAGCAATCAGAGAACTACGTCTCAAACGTGATACCTGCCCCAGAATACCACGATATTATTATTAACGCTTCAACTCGGTCAAATGTACGAAACTACACCGTACGCATTTAATCTATAGCGTACAACCAGAACGCACCTACACTCTACATACGTATTTTCGATATCGTATATCCAACATGCGGGACAAAGGAAACTAAAACTCCGCCGTGGAAAAAAATATATAATGTCCTAACTCACCGAAAGTGGTTACCAAAATACGCGTAAGTACAGAGTCTTCCAAAACAAACCATTCATTCTCCTTTTAGCGTGACTGCAGATTAGTTGTACACGGCTTAGCGAAGTCCAAGAATAAACACCAGCGTGGGCTGTAAGCCTCGCTTCTAGCAGCCGCGGGGTATTTAGGGCGCTTAGACCCGCAGAAATAAATATAGCCATCATTATAGACACTATGAACTAATCGTTGGAGTAAGCGTAGACCCGACCCATTTTCACGTACCCTGCTTTTCATTATATATACTGAAAATGATTTCCCAGCGTTATAAAGACCTCCTTCATATCTGCTGTGAAGCGTAGCGGGTAGGGCGCAGTTTTACAAGACAATATCGAGGAAACAAGTCGGTGGAAGGAGACGTAAGGCGTGTTGATGAAATATATAAGACCGGTAGGAAAAACTCTGCCCCCAAAATCGCAATAAAAAAGGGAAAAAGAAAACGTTAGCACGTCTTTTTTTAAATACGAATGCATGATTTTGTTTTCACGTCGCGAAAAGAAGAACATCCTTCAGCATCCTGTTTCAAAACTGTCACCCAAAAAAAATAATAATAATAAATCACTATTCGCTTCGGTAAATCGGATGAATGAAAAAACTGTAAATATATGTCAACTAAAAAAAAAAAAAAAGTCTGCGTTGTAACATTTACGTGACACCGAGCATGGTGTTCTACGTGCTCACGTCATGCTCATGTGTCAGAAAGCAGACTGTGTTTCCTCTCCTTTTTTTCGGTTTAAAGATACTTTTAACTTCGTAATTCGCCGACGTACGACCTCGGTTCTCTGCAGGGAAGATGATCCTCATCGCGCTCCCCTCTCCTAAGCTGCGAGGGGAGCCAAGCTGGGGCAAGGTACTAAGTGGAGAGGATATAGAAAGGAGGAGGTTGGCAAAAGTGGAAAGCGCTAAGTTTACGTCGGCCTTT
>JAZHYW010052197.1:0-22568 GCA_037355805.1 Ixodes ricinus
GATGATAATCTGTTTTCGGTTTGAATGTTCTTGTCATTGTGTACATTACTTGTGACAATCAAGGGTCCCTCTGATCTTGTTCTTTCTTGTTTGAACGGTTTCGAATACTAAGTTTTATATGTATAGTGCTTTTGTGTTATTTTTTCCCCAAATCCTCGGCTTTGATAGTTTTTGAACCCAAAGTTTTATATGTATTGTGCTTCGTATGATTTTTTTTTCCAAATCCTCGCTCATGTAATACGTCCGAAAGGATGTCTTTGAGCAACAATAAATGAAATGAAATGAAAATCTCATTTTTTTTTCTTTTTCTCTTGGCTAAGGCCATGTCGCAACAATTTTGCGGTACCCGACTGCTAGGCGACCAAATCAAACACTTCAAACAAAACTCTTTTTGGCGAGCAAACATCAATGGTACAGAAGTCTGCCGGGTACGGAAACCAAACATTTCCGAACAATCAAGTAAACATCTACTGAGCAGACTAACTGCCAGCTTCTTAGCGTTCCGGTTTTCAGACCACGCGTCCGTACCGTGATAATAGTCTCAAGAGGTAACAGGCAGGAAATCGTCACGTGCCACTCAAGTCGGAGGCATAGTAGGCAACGGCGAAGGCGCTCGATGGTTTGGTACATTCATTGGGAAATCATAACTGCCCTCGGAACTCTTCTTTAGGTGGGTTTTATCAGGGTTCAAGATAATCAGACACCTCCGGTTTTTCTCAAGAAACACACCTGAGCGTGTCTCCAACACGAAGACCTCGGTCTATTGGCCGGATAAAGGACTCTTGCCTCCTGCATGCAGTCCTTTACCCAAACAGAGGCTCCTGGCGTCAGGGGTTGAAGTTGACGGCTGCATGGCGGCGGTCAAAATGTCGCTGCTGCGTTTCTACAAAAGCACGGTCCCGTTTACGGGCCTTGTTTAGCTTGACTGGTCGGGGAACCAGGCTTTCAGGGTGCAGAGGAAGCGTAGTACGCAGGCGCCTGCCCATCAGTAGTTCCGCTGGGCTTTTCCCAAGAGGCCCCTTGGGTGTCACTGTAAGCTTTCAGGGGCTCGTTGCTACGGCCTGTCAGTACGATTCCAAACCTCTCTAACGTAGAAAGCAGTCCGGGGAACGTGGATGACACCACTGAAACCTCCGTCCCGAGTCTACTTTAGCAAATACCGGGGTACCGTTAATGAGTACTCGAATGAACCGTGCGTTCGAACCAGAACCGTTCACCGACCCAACAAAATACGTTCCATTGTCTTTCTGGAGACAAGGAAAGTCGTACCTTCTTTGGGCCAGCAGCAGTTTTCTTACGGCAGACTACGGCAAAATGTCCGGTGCTACGGCAGTAGTGACACTTGCCCGATTTTGCCGGACAGGCAGTCCTGGCGGGAGGACGTTGCCCACAGTAAGAGTACTGTATGTCGTCGTCTCGCTCCGTTACTTGACTGTAGGTGTAGGCGGTACATAACGCACACAGTATCACGTGACTCGCTTTCTAGAAAGATCGGGATGAGTCAGATGCGCTGTCGCCACAACCGCTCTATGCTCGATGCAAGCATTACATGGGCTGGGTTTACACGAATGCGATCATGGCGCATCGAATCGAATAGGGACCAATCCCCCGCAGCCTGTCTTCCTACTTCTTCCTCTTCTACCCATCTACTACCAATCAAAACAGTCAATTCTCGATTTGATGCGCTGCGGTCGTATCCGTGTAAACGCAGCTATAGTCGAGTCTGTCTGATGCACTCGCACCTCCTGACCAAGAGAAACACACCCATTGTGCGCCCGTCACATCGCCGCCTCCGGGCTTCCGACTCAAGAAAAATGGTGGATTTTATGTGAACCACTCTAGAAAAGAAGTACCAGACAAAGAGAGGTGTGCATGCGTTTGTGCAGCTTCATTAAAATGGTGGATTTGGCGTGTGGAGCATTTCTTTTTTGCCTGGGGCTTTCTGGGGCCCTAATCTACACGGCAGCACCGAGGAACCGGGACGTAACCGCCTACTGCAATTGGTCAGCGGCGCACCGCCGACGATGGGATCGGGACATCACCGAGAAGGCTGCGATGTCCCGGTCCCATCGTCTCGCTGTGTAGATTAAAGACCCTGATCTGACTTCGCGTCTTCGACAGCAGCAAGGTCTGTTTGCCTAAACAAACTGTAGCTCTGGGGGTTCCCAGCTAAGCGTCACAGCTTGGAAGTTATGGCACGGCGCCGAAACTACGAGAAGTCGTGTCTCAATCATGCCCTCTCATTGCTCTTATTTGCACACAAATTGCACATTTGCACACACGTCACTGTCCCCGTTATATTTTGTGGGGAATCTGAATTGGTGTATAGGTGACGTTGCGATAGGTCACGTAACGTTAATTTGATCTTCTAAATTAAGCGAAAAAAATAGCCGTTTAGATCACGTGACGTCAATTTACCCTCTAAATTTAGTGCGGAAACTGAATCGGCGTACAGCTCACATGACGACAGGTGACGGTGGAGTAAATTCCTCCGCTAAATGTAGCAACGAAATGCACCGACAGGGGGACGCACATTCCGACGAAGACATTTTTGAAACTAGGGTGTTCTGCTAAAAAGCGTTTCATGCTTTTAAATATTAACAGAAGATAAATATAAGATATTCGAGGTTGAAGTTATGGTTATCTTGCTCGAAAAGAAAATTGACGTTGAGACAAAGAGACGACAAAACTCTAAGGCAGAGATCAACACTCCCGAATTAACCTAAATTAAATTTTGTGGGGATGGTGTGCGTGTGTGTGTGTGGGGGGGGGGGGAGTTCTATTATAACAAATTAACCTAAATAAAATTTTATAAGGAAGGTGTGTGTGTGTGTTGTGTTATTCCAGCGAATCTCAACTATAAAAAAAAAACTCTGCTTGCTCAAACACACATTGCGCTGTTTCACTGCATGATGCCTTGTTCCAAAATCTCCCCCCCCCCTCCCTGTCCCCGTCCCGCACTTGAAAGCGTTCGATGCAACTCCAGTTACAGAGGTCATGACTTCCTCTAGCAAGCAGGGCTGCCACAAGTAGCTGAATCATTTGCGTAATGTCGATACTTCCAAGCGGTCAATCATTTATTGTCCAGTCTTTCTGGTGCGTGACTTAACCGGCAAAAGAGAGAAAGTCATTCCGACAACATTTTTACGCTTATACTACATTTAGGTGTCATTAAATCGTGCGATTTGCGATTACAACGACTTTTCTCAGCAGACCCTCGATGGCGATGAAGTTAATGTCTCTATGAACCTTAGACTATCATGCAAGACATAAGGGCTATGCTTCGTTGACCATGAGTGCCACGGATTTGCTTGTTTGCACCAGAACCACGCCGAATGTTATTACCGAACCAGTCATCTGAAACGAAAAAGAAAGTAGACATTGTCGGCTGCAAGATCCTATAAAATATCTTACCTTTAAGTGCTGTTCTGTTGGTGCAAGCAAACAAAAATTTGAAGTGACATTCTAAAATTATTTTCTAACTTCCTAAGAAAACGGTAAAAAAGAAAACCTACTTTTAAGGGGTTTTTTTGGCGAAAGAGCAAATATATCATCCTTCGCCGTGGTCTTTTTTTTTAATATCTATTAGATGAGAGCGACTGACTTGGCTTCGAGCTTCTTAGTTTGGATAATGCCTTAAAGCGGCCTTGAAGCGATATTGCACTGGAATATTTATCATCTGAAATAAACTCAGCTTTAGTAGTGTAACCCAAGTATACCCGCACACAACATTTGTCGCAGTGCAATTTCAAGGATAAAAATTTACCTTCGTGTTATTATTTCCTTTACAAACCTTGATGAGATATTCACAAGTACTCCAGTGTTTACACGGTCCTCAGAAAAAACTCATCGTGACGATATTCAAACCCGGCTCTTAGATTTTCCACAAGCACTGCGTGCAGCGTTCGATTTGGGCTTGTGACAATCAATGCCTCGACAAGCTTTCGGCTAGTGGCTCGTTTCTAATACTTGATAAACATATCCGGCATATAATTGTCACCAGACCACAGGACCGCTTGTTCTGACTGCGAGCTCAGGGAATAAACGGTGCTATCTTTTTTCTATTTTTTTTCCTTGGAGTGCCATATTACGTAGAAAAAACCAAAAACAACAACAACAACAGAACTCGTGTTTCATATCCTATGAACGCCGAAAGTTCATTCGAGGGGGTACTTACTGAAAGTACGGAAGTCGCTGCACCGCCCCTTTACCAGAATGATTCTTATGGCAACGCAGAAGCCAGATGTGATTGCGTTACAAACTATAAAAAAGCACTAAAAAGGTTTGTTTTAGTCCAGGTAGCTCTACCTTATTTAATATTATTTGGTTTATTTTTTGTTATTTTTTCTCCACGTCCGACGTTTTCATTGACTCCTTTAGTTGCGTGATATAAAATGAGCGAAGCACCGACATTTTGAAAAGACAGTCGCGTGTTTCAAAATTTGTAATTCACTTACTGCCACCAGCAAGGACCTCTTGAGAGCGAAAAAGCCTCCACCACCAAGGCACATCTCTTCGGGTTCAACGCTTTCATATAGGTAACGCAGCTGTCAAGAAAGAAAACGAGAAACACACACAAGTCAATCAGTCTTCATCCTATGATGCTAGGCATCGCCGGTTGTTCCTATACCTGTTGGATGTAGCTGCCTGGCGCCCCGAACGCAGGGAGCATCAGAATGATGTTCTTAAGGCTCTGTGCCTATGAAACAAGAAAGCTAATTGAAATTTGAAGTTCTGAGATTCTAGTCGTTATGTTGGCTTACCTCGTCAATTAAGGTTTGTCCAGTGCAAGCGAGGTCAATGAAGCCAACCGAGGAATACAGAGAATAGACCAGCATTAACCAAAGTTCTCTCCTGATCCCGTCGTGAAATACTGCGTCGAGGATGACGCAATCAATCACGAGGGTGCCTGCGCAATGAAGAATGAGCGGCCCTGCCCAGATGTCGTTCAACAAATCCTTGAGTTTCCTAATCTTGTGCATACGGAGTCGCACAACTTCTATTTGAAAAGATGATTGCGATTGAAGGTGAAAATTCGTCAATTTGCCTGCCTCTGTAATAAACTCCGCTTGAACTCGAATGTATTCTACCAGAACATTTGTGCAGCCTCTCAAAAAGAAATGAGATGCAGAGTCGTATAGCAGGAAACTGATCAACATGACTGTACCTAATATAATCACTGGAACGTACCACCGAGGTGGAATGGACTGCATGGTTTCTGTCCAGTCCCTTAGTGCTACGGTGAAGTACAAGGCCAATACCATGAATACCACAAGTGCGCGCTCCATATTCCCTCGTTGCTTGGTTGAGCGCCGCAAGCTGTTCGTGCGAGGGGTAAAGCTAGTGCTCTTTTCGAAGGCCTCCGATTTGCGGAAGAAAGTGAGCATTTTATCCGGTTTTGTGAACATGACTGCCAGGTTGCCGATTATTTTTACCGCCACGACGATGTAGGCTACGACTAAAAGGGTCTTAGAGAGAGTATCCGAAACGTTCCTGACTACGTCTCTGTAATTTGTGTAGCACAGTATCTCAACGACGTAGTAGACAGCGAACCAGCTGAACGAATAAAGTGTGTAGGGAGACTTCCAAGTGACTTTCGCGTTTGACAGCGACTTTCCCCGGAAATTTTGAATGAAAAAGCAGCCGTACAGTTGATAGAGAATGGAGAAAAGCGCAACACGTTGTACCATTGTGGAGGCCATCTCTCTTATCAGCCTAAAACGATACAAATCGTCACCTGAAAAAAAAAAAAGGGATAATGCGCTTACACTTTGAATTTGTTAACTTCGAGTTCTGTTTTTTCTTCTCTTTTTTGCAGTCCTGGTAACATCAATCAAGCTCCTACAAGACAATACCGTCAAGGATGCCTGTGGTTTTGGTACTTCGTAAAGGTGCTTGCAATCAAAAAACACGAAAAACGTAAAACTCTGCATGCACGCTCGCAAAAAAAAAAGAACAAACACAAAAACAACGACACCAGAATTTCTAAGCAATTCACATTAAAAGTTGTTTTTCCCACACTCTACTGCTGAATAAATTTAAGTTTGCCAATGATTTGTACAAAACCCAAGGAGCACAAAACGTGATGTTCAACAAATCCAAAATTCTCGCAAAAACAAAAAAAAAACAGCAGAATTTCCACACAATTTACATTAAAACATGTCCCTCGCACACTCTACTTCTGAATAAATTTACGTTTGCCTATTATTTTGACAAAACGCAAGGAGCACAAAACGTGATGTTCAACAAGTCCGAAATCACCAAAGTTCCCCATATCCAAGCGACGAGCTAATGGGACAAATCAAGCAGCGTTAAAAGCGCAAGTCACGGGGACGTTTCTATTTATGTTTGGTTCAGCGATGATAGAACACGTACAGAAACATGACGAACACTATGATGGTGCGTCATGACGCGGTCTGTTTGGTATCATCAGCTTGTAGGGTCGGCTGCGCCTGAACTTAGAGGGCAACTTCGCTCAATTCCGAAAATTGCGGTGTAGTGAGTGATTTTACACTAAAAAAACATAAATAAAAGGCAGTACGTTATTTGCTTTGCGAAAGATGGGTTATATGTTGCCAAATTTTACTTTAAACATGAGCGGAAATCGAACCCGAAACTTCGGCTCTGTTGAGCAACATTGGCCTCGGGCCACCAAAAGCTTATCACTTGGTACGAAACGTCACGTGATCCACCACGCAACGATGGGCGGGATTGGGGCAGGCCGGCGGGCCACCGTTGGTTCGCAGCGCGTGCCAGGCGCCAGTGTCGTCTGCACCACACTCTTCCCCATGTTTTGGTGTCTACGATCTTTCGAAGACGTTTACACAACTGCGGCATCAGTCTGCGCACGTAGCGTGAACGCAACTCCGATCGAGTTACGATAATCACAAACAATGAGATGACGACGGCGGTTGTGACGTGGGACCCGGGAGATGACGGTAACGGCGGGACAGCCGGACGGCTTCCATGAAGCGCGCTGTGCCGGCGCGTCAATAGACCTTTTGCTAAATTACCCAAGCATCAAGGAGAATGATGGGAATCGATGGACACGCGCCACACGCGCTCGCCTTCCCCGTATAAAAGATTCGAAGTAAAACACGCAAAATAAAGCGTTGACAAGCGCGCGTGCAAATGCCATTTGTTTTAGACATTTGCTTTAGAAAAGCTACTACTGCTGACGCCAGCACGTGCAGCGCGTGTAACTACACTCCGAGCATGCTCCCTGGCGCTTGGGAATTTAGGTCCATCGATTCCCATCATTCTCCTTGATGCTTGGGTAATTTAGCAAAAGGTCTATTACGTGGACTCCGCTGAGCGCCGGCGGGAAACGTTGTTCATGTCTCCCGTTACGCTTGCCGGGAGAAGTAAAGAAAAATAAAAAGAGGCAATGGTGATGATGTTTAGGTCAATGTTGGCCACGTCAACGCCGTATCTTTGTTTGCGCTGTTGGTTGTACCCTGGTTTGGCCGCTGGGGTCAACCAATTGCGACAACTTGGGGCGTTACAAAGTTTGCCGAACCATTTAAAAAACATTGACACAGAACTGGATAGTATTATTTGATGTGTGGTCTTCCTAGTTGATACTGAAGAGGGCTGCATTGTTTTTCACAAACGCAAATAAAGCGGAGCTGCCCTTTAGGGAGAAAGGAAGTATAGTATTTTTGAAGGAGAAGACACCGAGTTGAGGAAGCTTTTTTTCTTAATGACTTCGAACTGGAAAGTTTTTTTTTGTTTTTTGTTTTACGCAGAAAATGGGCGGGTGCCCGCCGTCTAAGTCATAAATCAGAACCGGTTTGAACCGGTGTGCGCTTGGTGGAACAGGAAACCGAATCGGTATGTCGTATGCATCACTGAACCGGAACCGGAACTGAAAAACAATGCAGTGCTACTGAACTTCAACCCGAACGGATACGAAATATTATCCGGTTTAACACCCTGGTAAAGGTGGGAGTAGGACAGTTCGTTGAACGACAATTCGTTGCACGACAGCTGGTAGCAGGGCTATTCGTCACATAGGGCAATTCGTCATAGCGCGGTTCGTCACTATGACAATTCGTGAAAGCATTTCTTTTTGATAATTTTTTATGGTTTTGTTGCCTATTGAGCATAGTTTTTAGGTGAGTGCAATTACTAGTGACCCTTTTCCTTTATTTACTTATTTTCCCACACCCATAAAATTAGTTTGTACTAAGTTTTATAGGCACTGCGTAATAATGTATTGACCACCAACAACCTTGGCAACACTTCTAGTGACTAATAAGAAAGCAGTACTCATTTAGGTCCGTAAATACAAGTGTTTTTCTTAATGATAGCACTTTACCAGTGTTCACAAAGAGAGTACTTCTGGCACATGCTTCGACGACATCCAAGTTGTTGGTCCCGTCAAGGATGTCCCGGAAGTCGCCATGTCGTGTCCGGCCCCCTTCCGCGACACCCTTGTGGAAACGACCCCGCTTGCAGCTTGGCTGAGCTTCAGCTCCGTCATAGCTTGCTCCTTTCTGAGTGACTCCAGGAACGCCCAGAAATATAATAAAGCACAACTTATGTTTGCTCTTCAAAAAAAAAAATGATATCAAGGGCTTTATAAATAAAGACGAGATACAAACTGTCCAATCGAACTTGTTGGGCTAGTTGCTGCATGTTTGTCTAAAGGACGGTTTCGCGCACGAAAGAAGCCAGCACCTTCGGCGACGCTTTTCGTTCCGTATAGACAAAGCACTATTTCGAACCTCCCGTTTTTCGACAAGTTGTCCTAGTGACGAATCGCCCTATGACGAATTGCCCTGTTCGACGAACGGCCCTGCTACGAGATTGCCCTATTAGGAATTGTCTTTCAACGAACGGCCGGTACCCTGGTGAAGGCATATTTCAAGAGAATTAGGAATTAGCTTGACAGCTGCTGATAAATGCAAACTTTCTTGCATTTTTTTTACTCAGGAAGAGACAGTAGGAACCTTCCTTAATCTCGGGCCTCATCATTTTGATTATAACTATAAAAAAGCTTACAGTGAAGAAGCGAAGACAGATGTCTAGAGGAGAACTTCAACTCACGTCGCTCTCAGCGCTGCCAATGGTAGCGAAAAAAAGAGCTTCCACAAAAGGATTCTCGGTGCCACCAAAAACGCAGCTGTCTCACGTGGTGCAAGAGTAGACAGCACGTCACAAGGCCTTCCGCCTTTTTTTTTTTTAAAGTACATACGGAAACAATGAATTCACATTTGCGGAAAGAAACAAAAACAAGTCGATATTGCGCGCTAATGAACATGCGCGTAATAGCTTCGAATCGTGGTCATATTTTGTCGATGTCGGAATATTATTCTGCTCATTCGATCGAACGCAATAGCAGTCGTATAGTGCACCTAATGTTTGCGCTGAAATTGATGCATTCAAGTGACGTTGTCAACGCGAAGTGTCTAAGCCAGTGCTCCATTATGCGGTGGTGTTTGGTGCATGTTCGATTCAAAGATGAGCTGATCTCTTTTAGGCCGTGGTGAAAGATATTCTACAGAGGCGAAATTATCCGAGCGTGTTTGCTACCATTAATCAATTCGCAAGGTAAAAAGTTAATAAACATGTATTGTTTTCAGATATTGGTCACTGAAATACCGTCATTTTCTGAGGTAGAGCTATTAAGGAATGCTTTTGAAGTGCGTGCATCTGACGTTTGAAGGGGCGGGTGCTGTCTTAGATGGTCATGGTAAGTACTTGAGAAACTGCAAAATATTGTCACAAGTAAATATAGGAGATGAATGTGAAACTGAAATTAAACATTTGATGAGACGAAACTTGAGCGCGGACTTAGAGAGAAGGTCACGAGCATCCTGCGTCGGAGATGAAAGGGTGACTCTCTTGAAGCAGCGTGTTACCGCTGCTCTTGTACACGCGGTACGTTTAGTTAGGTTATGAAGGTTATAAAAGTAATGATAGCCAAGAATAGGCTGGGACTTTTCTTAAATACATTGATCGATAAAAAAAATTAACCAGTAACGGGAGTGCTTAGAACCCCGTTCTTCGGCGAGGCAGCTGCGTGCGTTGACAGCTCCTTGACGCACGCCGCAATATTTTGATATAAAAAAGAAAGATTTCGCGCGTGGAGGATTTCATCTTGTCTGAGGTTTTGAGATTTGAGTTGGCATCTTTGTAGTTCGCAGGTCTGCTTCTCTGCTCCCATTCCAATCCAGAGCCGAATCTTCCCGGTACGTGGCTCTATTTCCGAAAGAAACACAGTTGGGAGGACAGTCGTTTTACACTCATATATTCAGGTACCGAATCGATCGTAAGGTTACATCTGTTTTTCTCAGCAGTCCTTCTATGGTGCTGCAGTTATCCGTCGGACAGCCTTCTTGATGAACTTCGGAGAGACTCGCAAGACATTAAGAATCCTGGAACCCTAAGGTGTGTTGATCTTGAGCGTCATCGTATTTCTTGTTTGGACCAGACTCATGCCGAATATTATTATCGAACCAGTCATCTGGAAAAGAAGTTAGATATGGTGGACCATATGAATATACAATATCTTAACTCAGTGTGTTGTTCGGTAAATTAAAGCTAAGTGATACCTGAAGTGGCATGCTCGAAATAAAATGTGCCGTTCTTTTGCTTAGATTTCGAAGAAATCGCCATTTCATGGCTTGGACAAGCGAACACCCATACATGCCACTGAATATGCTCTTCCTGGAAACTGTATTGTACAAGATCGACTTATTTATCTCTGAGGGCTACTTCAGCGCTCCTTCAATTATAAACAGGTAAATAGACCTGTTGTAACAACCACTCAGAAGCCTGATGAAAGGTTGTACCTAAAAGAACGAGAAAATGACGAACAGTCAGGACTGCCTATCGTCTTAACGTTTTTTAGTTCATTCTTTTTACTGCAAGTGCGTTCGTCCCAATTCAACCTTTAATAGGCTGACATCAAAATAAGGGAAACACACATATTTTGCATGGACTGTCGCGTGTTTCCAAATTACGAGTTTGCTTACTGACAGCAGTAAATATCTCTTGAGCACAAAGAAGCCTCCACCACCGAGGCCCATCCCTTCAGGTTGAACGCTTTCATTCATGTAACCTAGCGTTCACAAAAAGCAAGAAAAAGAAAGAAAGATACAGAGAATCCAGCACGCTGACAAGTTTTTACCTTGCAGCCCTCGGCATATGCCGGTAGTACATATACCTGCTTTAGGTAACTGTACGGCGCTCCGAATGCAGGTACCATCAGAATGGCGCTCTTCAGTTTGCCTACCTGTGAGACAAGACCAATAAAAATCCAAAGTAGTTAGATCCTAGCTGTTATGTTGGCTCACCTCGTCAATTAATGTTTTTCCAGTGTAAGCGATGTCAATGTAGCACAGCGAAGTGTACATAGAGTATCCCGCGGCTAACCAAAGCTCTTTATTTATTCCGTCGTAAAATACTGCGTCCACGACGACGAAGTCAATTGTAATGGTGCCTGCACAAGCGACCATGAGTGGTTCTGCACAAATGTCATTCAATGCCTCCTTGAGTTGCCTGATTTGTTTTTCATACGAAGTCGGATAGCTTCGACCTGAAGTTGGGACTGAGCTAGAAAGTGAACGCTATTGTATTTGCCTGCCTCTTGGAACAATTCCATTTGGACTTGTATGTACTATCGTGGACGCACACCTGTTAGCTATAACACGGCAGCGGCGGCCGTCCAGTACCCCCAGCGCCTCATAGCAGGCGCCGTCCGAAAACTCCGGGCATGCGCCGTGTGGCGGACTCGCTCTTCCCGGTTTGCGAGCACTGCACTCGCTTTGTAGTCTGCTAGGCGCAGAGCAGGCGATGCCACGGTGCTGCTCGTCTGATACCCTCACTCTTGCGAACTGGTCTCAAACTCATTTTTTAAATCGGCGATTTTTATTGGGGGCAGATTGCAGAGTCATTAAGGCATTAACCCTGTCTACTATTTGTTTTTTTTGCTTTTTTCAGAGACAGGATTTCGCAATGCATCTTTAACAATACGCGTTCGCAAACCAGTATGAGCGCAGCAGGTGGCCGATACCAGAAATGGGCCTGGCCTACACTCCGTTTCACGTTAAGTCCGAGTGCAGCGTACGCTACAAAACGGCAGAGCCAATCAAATGGCGGCAAAAATGCAACGTCACGGAGTGCATCACCGGGGGACCCAATAAGGCAGAAAAAAGTGCGCTCCTGTCGCTGCTTGGTTGGCCCTATCGTCTCGTAGCGTCCACTGCGCTTAGACCTAAAGTGAAACAGAGTATAACTGCAAGTTTGTCCCGTGAAAAAATGCTGAGTCTACCGTGATATTACAATTAGTGGCGATGATTATCCATAGCTAGTGGAGTCGGGGAATTAACCGTGGACACCTCTTACTCGGTGGTTCGCTGAACCGTGTTTCAGGGAAAATTGGCGAGCGCTGTGGCGTCGTCTGCTGTGTGCCTAAAAGACGACAAAGCAGGGTGTGCTCGCAGGCGGGAAGAGCGAGTCCGCCACACGGCGCATGCGCGGAGGTTCCGGACGGCGCCTGCTATGAGTGCGCTGGGGGTACGGGACGGCCGCCGCTGCCGTGTTATAGCTAACAGTGTCCACGATAGTACCTTAGAGAACCTTCGTGCAGTTCCTCACCAAAAAGTACGATAAGGAATCGTAAGCAGCAAATCCAGTCCCAGCGACAAAACCGATCACCCTCAGCGGAATGGACCACTGGGGTGACAAGGACTGCGAGAGTTCCACTATTATGAACCAACTCCGTTTCGATGAAGAACAAAGCCGAACTCATCACTGCCGAAAATGCACGCACTGCATACAATTTATAGGCGGCTGAGGATCGTGAGCTATGTGTCCGGCCAAAAGTCCGTGGTCACTTCGAATGCTTCCAATTTGCTGAAGAAAGGGAGCAGTTTATCGGGTTTTGTTATCATTATGGCGAGTTTGTTGATTAGCCTTACTAGCCCGACGCCAAGGACCACGGGCATCAAGCCCCTCGAGAGAGTATCAGAAATGTTTCTAATCACGTATTCGAAGCGTGTTCTAAAGAATGCCTCGAGAAAGATGTAGAAAAGAAACCAACTGAACGATCAAAACATGCAGCGAGTCTTCAAGGTGAATTTTTGCGTTTCTCAATGACTTTCGCCGAAAGTTGCGTATAAAAATGCAACCGTAAAGTCGACAGAAGATTTTATAGGGGCGGAAGGTTGCATCATTATGGAGGCTATTCTCTCTTACCAGCAGAAAAGTAGAAAAATCGTTATCTGAAAAAAAAACAGGGAGCGCACTTTTAACATCAATCGTTGTTTGGCTGGTTGATGCGGATTTTTTTGAAGCAACATTTTGTAAAGCTGCATTTCTAAAGACCTGGCCTGTGACGCCACATGACTTCCAGTTTCCGCCAGATTTAGCGGTGAGGGTGACGTCACTTGACGTGCACAGTTCAGTTTACCCTCTAAATATAGCGGGAAAATTGACGTCGCGTGACCTCAACAACAATTCAGTTTTCCCGCTAAATTTATCTGAGAAATGACGTCCCATTACTTCGGGTCACGTTACCTAAACACAAATTCAGTTTCCCTCTAAATATAGCGGGAAAATCGACGCCACGTGACCTTAACGCCAATTCAGTTTCAATCTGATATTGATGTCACATGACATCATGTCACGTGACCTATACAAAAATTAAGTTTCCTCACTAGATTCAACGGGAAAATTGACGTCACGTGACATACACAGAAATTAAGTTGATCCGTTAAATTTAGCGGGAAAATTAACACGTGACCTACCGCTGCCCGTCATTCCCCAAACTCTCTGGACACAGGCTCAGAGTATCGCTAAACGTTTGTTGTGTAAGAACGTTTCACGTATCAAACAAACTTACCAAGCAATTTATCGTAAAACTTTTGGCTTCCTAAATTTCGTAGTTTCCACTTGTGCAATCCTAAAACTATCAATAAAACTCCTACGAGACAACACCATCAAGCGATGCTCGTGGTGCTGGCATCAGCACCATACTTTTCTCTTACCAGTCGAGATTAAGGGAATCATTATCTGAAAAGAAATTTTGTCGCCCAACTTTTTCATTGCTGCATTTAGTATTCGCTCCCTTCTTCGCAGCCGTAAAATTTCACCGAGTATTTTCTAGCCAGTGAACAAATTAATAACTCAGTGAATGCTGCGTCCCAATCGCGCAATGCGCTGGCTGCAAGTGCCTCCGTTGTCAGAGAATAGTGAGTCTCTTATCTGCTCCGCGACATGGCGACATCGGTAACGTCGGTTTCAGGGGCGAGCGGAGGAAGTAAAGGTCGCTGTTGATCGACTGGGATGATATCGTCGCGAGGTGGCAAAGGCAGTGTTGCCAGACGGAGAAAAAAAAAGTCAGCAGATTGATCCACCAAAAGTTAGTAGATTTGCACAAAAATCAGTAGATTCTACGAAATCTGTGTTTTGCCATGTTTTGCTATTTCCATTAAATCACACTTCGAAAAAATAGTATGACAAATCAGTAGAGTAAATAACAGGGCAACACACTGGCAAATAACTTTGCCAGTGTGTTGCCTTGTATATAGTTCATCTGTGTATGAAATGGTAATAATCACAAATAAAAATGAAAAAAAAGAGCTAGTCCTCGAGTAATTCTTTATGGAGGACAAAGTGAAATGGCACCGTGAATGTTTTTTGTTTTGTTCTTTTATCAGCATTGACTAGTGTTGCGATTTGGAGGATTATTCTTTGAAATCGAGACTGAGCCGCTTTTGGGGTCAACAGGTGAGGACGACAGTGCGAGATCTACCTCTCGCTATTATTGAAACGAAACCAAAAAAAAAACGTTCCGGCTAGTGCGCACGTACACTTCCAATGGATGTCCTTTGCAAGCTGCCATCTTTCCTTACTGGGCTGTGGAAGGTTTTGACGCAACGCTGTCGGCGCGGAGCACCGTTGAGGCTACGCGTCCTCTGCTACGGGTTTATTTCTTTTACGTCTGAAGTTTGCTTTCAAACGTGGAGAAGCTTAATTCGTTAGCTTTTGAAGCCACCGAGGAATAACATTATATCATTTTCTTGCCAGAGCCTGCCGAATAAAAGTAGAGAACCGAGATTTGGATGTCGATCCCATGCAATGCGCCGGGCGAATGAATAGAAAATGGCGGCCCTCTCCGCTCAGCTGGGCGCAGCCGAGAGTTCACGTGCAAGCGCTCACGCCTCTCGCTCTGCGCGTGCGGGCTGATCGGCTCACTCGGGAGGAGGGCGCCACGGCGGCGAGATCATAGACTGGTCAAACTCTCCTCATATATAGCTCTGGCCCGGATGTCACCACCGACGAACCTGCTCTGCGTGAATAGATAGATGAATATACGGCAATAGGACGGGCTTCAGGGCAATCTAGCCAGTGCTTCGTTTTTAATTCAGGAAAATATGAGTTTCCTTTGATGGACGACCCTGGGAATTGAAGGGGCCAAATAATGAATTTTAATATGTTTACTCAAAAAAAGTCAGTAGATTTTCCTTTTTTTCAGTGAATCAGTAGACCCGGAACGAAATCACCAGATCTACTGAAAAATCAGTAGACATGGCAACACTGGGCAAATGTAATACCTTCATTACGTCGAACGACGCCAAGTGCCGGAAGAGTTTCTAGCTCAGCGTCGTAGGGTAGGAGTCACCAAACCCTGGTCCGCGGAGGCCTTCCAAGTGGCCCGCGGCCGCAGGTGCTTGCAGCAGCCGCAGACCGTTCCATGCCCGCTACTGGCGCAAAAAAACAAATGAAAGACGTTTGCGCTTCTTTGTAACGCGAAATTTGAGCGCAGCTCTTCAGGTGCTTTCTATTCTTTGATCCAGCTAACGTCATGTGCTCAATCTTTCACATTCTATCACCCCCACAAGCGTCACGTTCTCACCGATTTTCAGCTCTCTGCGAGGCGTGCCAATACTTATGTGGGCAGAAACACCGGGTTTATGCGCTCAATCTCAATACAAATTTCAAATGCGGCACAGTGAGCTATGACGCTCTCGGAGATAAAGATTTTTTTCCGCCGTATCTAAAAAAGTTAAAGAGACCATGAAACGATTTTGAGATAGAATTTCATCCACCAATCGTCGTAAAAGGTTGTGAAAGAGAAACACAAAAACACAAAAATAGGGAGCCAAAAAAAATTCTACGCTATAGAACTTTTAAAGAAAACTGGACTCTTTTGCGCCTTCTTTTCTTCGAAAGCTCTCTGCCTATTTTTACCACGGTCTGCGTGCACGCGGAATCGCAGCGTGTCCAGCCGAATCCACGTCGCCCTTGCTTGGGTAGAGTCTGCTACCTCATTCAGCACTGCGCAATCGTAAACAATAAAATAGCCGTCGAATGTTTCCTAAAAGTTTTGTTAAATAATATCCAGATCCACATTTTGCAGCATAATTCGAGATATGACGAAAATTGCCAAATTTGAAAATGCTGAGAGCCCAGCGCCATCTATCGTGTGGTAAAATGAAGCAAGAAAAAGACCCTATTTCGCCTGCGCAAGAAAAAAGGGCCGACGCGTCGTTGGTCGCGACCGACGCCAGTCGCGACGACCAACGAACCGCTATTTTTCTGCGCATGTTGCTTCTCGCGCGTGCCGACTTCATGCAGCAAGGAAGAAAGTGCGCCAGAAGCAGACCACGACGAACAAAAACGCTGGATCCACAAACGCCCGACAGAAGCTACAGCGGGTGCGAATCGCACCGAGCTCGGCAGATATGCCTAGCAGGCACTCCGACTCAATGCTGAGTTGCTTCAACGGTCCTTTGCCAGGACCGTCTGCCCACGAGCGCTAGGCGTGCTGAATGGAATATCCGCTGCCGCCCGACCACCTTGTGGACCCTTCCCGTATTATAGTTTGATCGCTGACCTCAATTTTAGATTAAGAGGTGAGGTCAATCTCTTCCCCTTGTTTTCTGAGGCAGTGGCTGGCTTGAACACTGTCGTCGAAAAAGGGACCCGTCGATTCTATCTTGTTGTTTTGTGTGATATAGAGCTCCAAATAAACGCCGCATGGATTACCTTCGTAACACGGTATGTACTACTTTGTTATTATACGCCATTTGTATTCTGACACTGGCTACACCTCACTGTCGAGCTATAACAGTTCGTGGGAGCTACGTGCAATGCCGGTCCAACCTTCCTTTGCCAGAGTGTCATGTCAGTATCAGAGTTACGCCAATCGTAAAAGATCGGACCTGAGGCGCTTACCAGCAGCAGCGCATGCGGCACTTCGCATCAAACGCGCGCGTCCGCTCCGAGCGCGAACATGTATTTACGTGCTGGCTCTTGCTGACCGTCGTCGGTTCGAGCGTATCTTTCTCACAACGTCGGCTTGCTCCTGCATCTCCTGGGCCGCGATAAACGCCGCGGCAATTTGTTTCCATCTACGTCGCTTTGCAAACGACTGACACGGAGCGCCTTACCAACAATGACAGTTGGGTTGACTTCTGGAGTCTTCACCGGAAGACTCGCTGCACTTCCCAACAGGCATACCTGCATATGGGACTAGTCCCATGCTGTCGCTGTAGCTGCAACATATCAATTGAATTTCGCTCAGCTGCGATGTCCATGCCTATCGCGGATGAGGGGCGCCGATTCAGAGAATACGTCGGTGACATCAGCGCCATCAGCGCAGTAAAACCTACCGGCGCACCCCCAACTCGCCGCCGCTGACGCTCCCATTCTACAGCCGAGAAAACTTCTGGTTCCGGAAACAGGGCACGTCACGACCGTCAAAATTACGCCGCGACTTGTTCTGCGGTCAGTTGAGAGAAGAAAAGATCGATATTTCATTAATTTTTTGTGTAGAAGTTAATAAACTGAGATGAAAACGGATGCCTGTTCGGCATTCAGTGAACGTTGAAGGTTTAACGTAAAAGTTATCTGGCAAAAGTAAAAAAGGTCATTTCTTGGTCCTTTAATGTCTTCAAACTTTGCCAGTGTGTTGCCCTGTATATAGTTCATCTGTGTATGAAATATCGTTGTCCTGCTTAACGGGATAATATTGCAAAAATTGCTTACGCAGGGCATTTAACTAAAAATGCATTATTTTAAAAATCATTTAAAAAAAGGCCATTTGTAATTTTCTTTAAACTGTCCGAAATTAACATTTATAATATGTACTAACAGAATCTGCAAAAAACATAATGCAATATTTGTGTGGATTTGAAGTTTTAAAGCGAGAAATATGGTCAAAATGACGCTAACGCTGTTGCCATAAGTGGGGCGTGCACATACACATTCTTTACAATTTCATTATCATTAAAAAGCGAAAAATTGCTACGTGATGGAAAGGAAAAGACAAATAGGCTGCATAGAGGTGGAAGGTAGTTTTGAAGGGAAAATTCCTAATACATTTTCGTACACCTGACCCAAAAATGCCCATGGGCCCAAACGATCGAGAGGCGCCTCCTTGTAACGTGCTTCGCGGTGCCCGTTTCAAGAGCCGGCGTGTAGCGTCTCCGTCTACGCGACGTAAAAGAAGCAACTGTAGCGACTGTGCAAACAGTTCAGCTTACATCCTTGTCTGTAACATAATATAGGAGCTAGGTGGGGCGCGGCAGAACCTGAACCCGCGCCGCCTATGAACGACAATAGATTCGCCGCCGTGGAAAGACGCACAATGCCAAAACAAATACAAAAAAAGAATTTTGATCTACTGAGATTGTTTGTATTGGGCGTTTTTAGATAGGATCAAAAAACCATATCCAACTGCCATTTTTTGTCAGTTGGATATGGTTTTTTCTCGCGAGGAACGAAAATCACAATGTCGCTGTCGGTATACGTGCACATTTTTGCGACTTGCTTGAAACTGTCCCTTTGGATATTTATAAAAAGAAAAACTGTTGTCGCTTTAGGTTATATATATATATATTTGTGTGTGTGTGTGTGCGTGCAGAGACTGTACATAAAGTAAAAGGAGGGAAACATGTGTTATCTATTACCGAGCAATGCAGAGCTTTATGGATCCGGATCTTAAAAGACTGGAAATGCAATTATTCTTTTACATGATTTGCACGCGTTTGTTTAATATTCGAATAAATTGTCATTAAAATTGAAAACGATAATCTTTCTAAAAAATACACTGAAATGTAGACAGGTTAACGATTTTACAATAATTGGAAAATCAGTTTAAAATGAAGGCCATCTTAATTTTTCTTCTACTTTTCACAGATCGAGGCTCATAATCTGTCCTATCAAGCCCCTCAAAATCGCTTTGCAATATTTTTGTATTTTTGAATTTACAGAGCGCTAAATATACATAATTGCCGTAACGGGAGTAGGGAAAGATAGAACGTTGCCGATTTCAAACAAGGGCAAAAAAGGGGTCGAAAAGTGTAGGAAGTCTGTGAAGAGAACTCACTGTGATAGGAGTTCGTGAAAAATAAGAATTCATACAAAAGACTACAGGTGAGTTTGAAGCATGCACAAGCCAACAATTTAAATACAAATTTCTCGGATCAGTGAATTTCGGAGCGCACCCTTCGTAGGGAGGCTGGGCTGCTGACGACCACGTTTAAATAGTGATAAGAAAGAACACATCGTTTAAAGTGGTACAATTGAAACGAGTTTAATGAATCAATTTCCTGTACGCACATTCGGCGTTTGTAGCGTGCATTCTTTCTGCCGGACGGTGACCTGAGTCGGTCACGGCGCCCTCCTGGCACTCCGAGGAGGAACTTTTTTTTTCTTGTTTTTTCTGTAGCGATCACTGTTCGTTTCTTCTCAGTGGCACCGCAAGCTCCCGACCTCGATCTGCTTTTCGCAGCCATAGGAAACTTTACTTCAATATATATATCTTTTCTGCGGCTACTGTTCTTGCTAAAACAGCTGTGGTTCCGAAATGTGGGACCGCCTGCACTGCCACAAGTGCCAGGACTGAATTCCACGCACAAAAGAAACAGAGTCCCACTCCTTTGCATTCATGTCCCTGAACGCCTTGACGTCAGCTTTCGGGAGGTGGATTGGTTTCACGTTCGGCAGTTTAGTGTTCAGTAGGGCAACCATTTCTGACGTCGACTTCATCACCGACGTGCTAGGCCGTCGGAGGTTGTACAACGTTGCCTGGTGCATGACACGACCCCCGATTCCATCGCAGACACTCTTGCCATGTCCAGTTGCGGAAGAAATCCACTTCGCTGACGTGAACTTGTTGCTCTGCAGCTCCTGTAGTTAGAATCTGTTCTTAAAGTGGCTTGCTGCACCATCACTGACGTAGGTCACATGAGCATACCCAAATTGGATTTCACAATTCTCCAAACCGTTGTCATGTAGATTAAATTACAGACAATCTTATTCAATCGCAATTTTTTTTTGTTACAGTCTTTGTTGTTTTTTGTTTTATTCTTGCGTTGTGCGGCATTTTACGGCGGCGGATCTATTGGCGCTCACAGGCGACGCAGGTCCAGGTTCTGTCGCGCCCCACCTATCTCCTATATCTTGTTACGGACAAGGTTGTAGGCTCGCTAAGTGTCCAGATTGCAGCCCCGATGAGCGGAAACAGTTTCGCTGCCGAAGAGGCGTCAGCATGTGACATGGGGTGTAAATTGCGGTGAACATGTGACCAAAAGCTTTGGCTCAATCCCAAATCGGCTCGCGGCTTCTTCTCGCGAGCCGACTCAAAATTGAATGCCATCGCGTTCGTTTTCTTTTATGATTTGTTTTTTTACCAATGACAGAGATATCTCCGGGCTTTTGATAAACTTTGGCACATTTCCAAATCGGCTTGACGCTCGCTGCCGCGAGCCGATTTTGGGTTTCCGCCAAAGCTTTTGGTCACGTGTTCATAGAAACTTACGCGTCACCACACGTCACACTCTGACGCTCTTTCGGCAGCGAAACTGTTCCGCTCCTGGCAACGCTTTTCCTGAGTTAGTTTCGATTTCCCGCTGACGTGATTGCCGAAATTCCCCACGCTATAAGTTATAGCGTGGCGAATTTTCCCCACAGATTTGGTGTTTCGGTGTAAATTGGTTTAAATCCTATCCAATTTACACAAAAAACACAGAATCTGTAGGAAAAAATTTACTCGTAAAAAAATAACCCCAAATTAAAAAAAAAAACTCCGAAAACACGGAATTTTAGGTATAATTCGAAGTAAAATTATTTTCTCTGAGACCTCTCAACTGCTTCAGCCTCAGTAAACGACGGTCTGCTAATCTTTAAATGAAACATGCTGCCTAATACAAAAGCCTTAAAAGTTAATTACTGACTTTTTTGTTAATCAAGTATACCTAATTGGCACTTTACACTTGCGTCCTTACGTCCGACGCCTTGGACAACGTAACCCCCAAAAGAATCGTGCCTTTATTTCAAGCTCTTTTTCTTTTAAATACTGTCACTCTTGTGTGAAACACCTTGTATAGTTTAGCCTGGAATGATATGCCTCATTATCGTAGGAAAAACGTGCGAAAAGTAGACTCCTAGTCTATGGGTATTAGTCCTTTAATGTAAACATTATTTCCTGCTTTTAGTGTTACATTTTCAACCAATCCCTTTCGCTTCGCAGGATACGAGTTGAAAAAAACCGGCTCTTCTAGGCATAAGGGGTTACGTTGGAAGACAGTACGTAATCCGGCAGGATGAACGGCACGTGTTCCTGTACGCTGAACGCTCGCAGGCATTTTTACGATTGCAGGTTACGTTCTAGACTTGTATTTTTACGGGCTACTGTATTATCGAAAATTCCCTGCTTTCATTGTCCATGAAAGCTAAAGATAAAGCGTGCGTAGTTCTGAGCATCTTGTGTTTTGCTCCTCACCCAATAGGATTGCAGAAAATGCAGAAAAGCAAATTCCTAAGCAAGAAGCATATAACAATGAGTCACAGCCTGCGTGGCTATTTGTGTTATAAATAACCGGTCAGTGACTGTGCGCAGCTCAAGTTTATCTGCTACTTGCACAGGGGTTGCACCGACGTCAGAACGCCGAGCTCTGATTGGCTCCAATCAACGGCCCACATAGAGGGATAGTGGGTTGACCTCAATGCTAGCTACCTTGAGGTCTAGTCAATATCCTTTCAATTGAAACCAATCAAAGCTCGGCGTGCTGACATCACAGCAAACCCTTGCTCAAGAAGCAGAAGAAGTTTCGCCCCGCATGGGTTTACGTTCTACAGGGTGGCTCAAAGATATTTTACAGGTTTGTTTCACCGCAAATGTAAACTACGCATTGCCCAACGCTCTCGCCCCCCTCCCCCACTAAGTGTAGCCCTAGCGTGGTCGGAATCAGATACCAAAGTTCCATTACTAAAGGCCCGTTCACGCACTTGCAACTGAGTACGACCGAATGAGACGAGACCTGTTGAAACCTCTTCAAATTTCTTAGGACGAGAGAACACACTGGCGCGCTGGCACCATCTATGCGGTGACCCTGGAACCGTATCTCACAAGAGACCAAGATTTTGCGGGATTTCCGAGGTGAAATGTGCGTAATACCTATGAGAAAGGCTCGTTTATAACGTTGACAAAAGATTTCGAGCCTAGAATGAAAGCATAATGCGCCAGAGAAATGCAAGATATGCCGGACCCCAAGTTTACTCTGCTACCCAATAGATCGCGCCAGTGTGTCCTCTTGTCGTATGAGTTA
>JAZHYW010052201.1:0-31708 GCA_037355805.1 Ixodes ricinus
AGAATCTTTGACTTGGCTGGTACCTTCCTCCATAGTTTTCAGGAGTCGATGAAAACTAATGTTGCCGAAAAAGTTGGATGAATGAATGGATGCTAACCGCTGTACACTTTATAACGGAAGGTATCTTGCACCACCTAGCCTAGAACTCCTCTAGTGTTGCCAGATGGTCACACCACAAACTGCCAAACGGCTGGAGGATATAACCCAAATGTAGCCAAAGCCACTAAAATTCGTTATGTGAAAAAGAAATCATAATTGACCTATAAAATTTCAGATACATACGGTGTCTAAAATTTCCCTCAAACTAGCAAGATTTCCCATATTCCCACATAGACCTGAATATTACCTTAATCTCGGAAATTTTCCTCGGGTTGGCAGCCCTGCTTCGCACGCTTGAATGCTTATCAAGAATCGACGCCGTGGCAAAGTTTTGAAGTTGTGTCGCGCGTAGATCTCTACTGGCCCGCACAACTGTTCCGGTATTCTGGATCACCCAGCTGTTCCGGCGAATTGCTATCAATAAAGAAAAACAAATCAGTGGTTGCTATTAAGCACAATTTATCATTGCTATGTTCCAAGTCTACTCGAATGAATTACATGACAGCACAAATAGAGTAACGCTGTGGAGGAAGGCAGGTTTTCGAACGCAAAAGTATAAAAAGGCGAGATCGAAATTTTTTAAACGCGGCCTATATGGTCGTGTGCAATCTGTCGCCGCCGCCGTACCCCCTACCCCTCTTCAGTTGCCACTGGATCAGGCTCGTTTCTGGACCGCGAGTGCCGCAAGTTACACATACAGTCGTCACAGTAATGTAAAACGCTGCTCCAGAGGGACATACGTCTTCACGTACGTTGCACTCGCCAAACAACTCCACACGGCGTCGATTTTTGATCGGTATCCAAGCGTGCGAAGACAAAGACGCAGCACTTCGGCGTGCCAAGAAAGCTTTGATCACACCGCGAGACCGGCGAGACTTGCGTTTGACAAGATTCGCCTTTTTCCTGCGGTGCTGCGCTTCCGTAAATATTTCCACGTGTTCTCAAAGGCAAATCTCACCGTTTACGCGGGGTTTTAACAAACTTCTTCGGCGAATGACGACGAACGAGCAGAAAACTTGTCTTCAGTAAGCTGCCGCCCAGCCTCCGCAACGCTCCAAAAGGTCGATTTTCCGTGTCCTAAGAGGGCCGTCCTGGCCGCACTTGCGCTGCAGCGACCAAGCGGGAATGCGCGATCCAGCAAAGTGTCAAAGAGATCAGTGGTTCGAGAGGCTATACGATGCAAGCATAGCAACGGAGGCCGCACTGCATTGGCTAGTTATAGGGAGAAACGCCGCAACGTAACATCTAGCAACCGAAGATCGCACCACCTTAGGCCCCTTGGGTCACCCGTACGCGCCGTCTCGCGGCACCCCACCGGCGGTCAAAGTACGCTCTAGCCCCGCTGTCCCACACTGCACCTCGGTTGCTAGGTCTTACGTCACGCGGCCGGCGTTCGGGTGCGCGCTTTGGACGCCCTGGGAACTCCTGCCGCCAGGTTTGGAGACCTGTGGACGCAAACGGGCTGCGGTTCCGTTCTTCGGCCTGCCACGCCGTTCTTGACGCGCAATCGTCTTACCATGTCACCAGGCCGTAAGCGCACGGTGTCGTCGCCCCTATATGCACAACATATATGCATAACAACAAAATGGCTCTGTCGTTTTCCGCGCAACGCGCGCACGTCCTTCATGCATACGCTAAGCGACCTGATCTGCTTACACCAGGGAGAAGAGGGGTTTCGAGAATGTTCAACCCGCAGAAAAAAAGCTGAGAGGCTGCATTCACCATGCTTTGTTATGTATAACCGCTGCTCCAAAAGTTAACGCATTTCTTTAAAAATCAGCGTGGCGGCAGCAGTAATTTTTTCTCTCTCTTCCGTTTAAGGCAAAGCAAGAGCAAGAGACTACTATACGTTGAGTCCTCGAATTCTTTTTATGGCTTGAGCGCACTTTTTGATGAAGTAGTTATTAGAAATTCTATAACCTCTTTTTCTTTCTCTCATTCTTTTAGTAGAGTGCTCCCCTCAGATCCTCAGTTTTTTTTTTCTTCTTTAAAAATGAGGTTTTACTTTTGGCTGACTGATTACACAATTGCAACAAAAAGGTTAAAAAAAAGTATAAGGAGTAGCCAGCACCGCTAAACCGGGAGCGAATGTCCATTTTCTGTTCGTTATTTTTTAGGTTCAAAACAACAACAACAACAACAATGACAACAGTATCGCTGACCGAAATAAATAATTAGCTTCCATTTTATTTTGGGTTGGAAGGCAGCAAATAAACTGTCTCACGAAGTTAGCAACTTTCTCAGTAGTTCTACGCATGCTTAGAACAGTCGTGCTGTCAGTGCTGTAAGAACAAGCACTCTTGCTGTTTGTTTCGTTCCGAAACGAGTTCTTCTCACGCGTTCGATTGCGTCACGTGGGCTGACAATCAAGAGGCCCGATTTGATTGCGGCAGTGATGTTGACTTGGCGGTGTGACAGCTCCACCGCGCTACTATTTCTTCTCATGGCGTATCAGCGAGCTACTCTGGTGGAAAACAACAAGGGTCAGGGCGAAATAAGTACGGCAGGATAAGGCAGCGAGGAAATCAATCTCGGGACTTAGGTTGGTTACACCAGAGTTATCGACGCCGTTGTCGCAACTCCGAATAAGTGTCAGCTGGGGTCGCCGAGGTTCGCCTTTCTCCTCGACTGGGTCGGTCAGGAATTCCGACATTCTGGTGCGCTAGCCCAGGCGAGAGCTACAGCTTTGCCGTTGTGCTGATTTCTTTCTTTCTTCTTTCGCTTCAAAAAGCGCGTAAACTTATATGAATCGTTTTCTTGTTGTTGTTGGGCGTTTGCTAGTTTGATTGAGGTTTAGTGTGGTCCCAATATCCGCGAAGGAACAATTTATATTCGTCTTTTTTCGGACGTTAAGTGCTGACCAGATATGCGCCTAACGAAATACAACAATCAAACAAAAACATTTAATTTTGAAGTTAAATGAAAGTAAATGTTTCGCGATTAAAACAAAAAGTAATCATATTGACCTGGTGAAAGGTACTATAATATATATGGTGTATCGTGCCTCAGCTGTGAGGAAAGGCCGAGAACTATGACGTGGTGCCGTACTGCCCTTCACAACATATGGGTTCTTCACAATATACTTTTCCTACAAATTTACCGCCTCCTTTGACTGCCGACATTATTATTACGCGCTGAAGTATTTGCAATCTCATGGAAACGAATAAAAGCAATTAGTTTCCTAGTATAAACGCTGAATTATGCCGTCCCGAAATATTCTCTCATTAATGGTACAAATAATAAATATTATTGTATTCGCAATTTCACGTCCCTGCCTATCGAACATGTGTTTATCGTGCGTTAGACTCAGAGGTACAAATGTTCACATAGTTTGCCTTAAAAAAAAACAATGTGATTATTATTATTAATGTTGCATGACTTTTATTGATTTAACTTTGTTGTTTCCTGTATTTTTAGGTTTCACTCCATGTATGTTTAGTGCACCAAACTGTAAACCGAGAGGTTGTTCGTGGGCACGAAGAAAAAACAAGTAAATAATTTTTAATTAATTAATTAATTTATTAGGCTAATAAGACGAGTATCAAATCACGTGGCCACTTGTTCAACAGCTGTAAGCTTAGGCGATAACTACAGCTTCGCCTTTTGTGTTTTTGTTGGCGTTAAAAAGTACATACACGAGAGAGAATTGTAATTTTCTTTATTGGGTGTCTGCTATTTATTGCCGTTTTGTGGGGTTATAATATCTGCAGAAGAAAAAAATATACTCGTCTTTTCCTCGGGCGTTAACTGCTAAATAACTGCACAGTAAAAAAGAAATACAAATAACATTTTAGTTTTGAAGATGAATAGAAAATTATGCTTTGCGATTAAAAACTAAATAATTAAGTTTTTCTACCAAGTTGTAATGCATTAGACATACTGCTTGTTTGCCTAGAGTAGTGGCTGAGAACTTAGACGTGGCGTCAGATAAACCTTCAGATCAGGGGTTTTCACGATATTCCTTTCTTACTACATCCCCGTCCCCATTACCACCAATATCATTAACTATCACTGAATTGTTTGTAATTTCACGATAATGAACAAAGAACAAATAATATTGATATTATGCACGCTCTATTACGGTGTACCGAAATATTGTATAACTAATAGAACGTGCACTTACTATTTCATTTGTGATTTCACACTGGTCCTATAGTTTGCATTTTCTAGTTGAGGCCGTGCTTTTGCCAATTCAGCACGAGTGTTTTGTGTGTTACAGTCGCAGGCACAAGTGTATTTATATTTGTCTCGAAAGAGTCGATCGCGTGGTAAATATTAGCATATCAAAACCGGCAAAATATCACGTGGTCACTTGTTCAATAGCTGGCAGCTGAGGAGTTGAAAGCTGTTTGTTTTTCTTAATTTCTTTCAGGCACTTCTTATGAGTGAATAGAGAGAGAGAAAAAAAAAGGAATGCACGCTCGTACCTAATGGACGCCAATGATTCATTTTGAACTGCATTCAGTCACGTTACAAATATAGTTCAATGAATTTTTCCGAAATCGCCAACATTGTCTTTATAAGGCGGTGCTTTTGGTAGTATCCTTTCCTCACATCTGTTTGTGTAATTGGTTCGCTCGGTAAGAGCTTCAGAATAATCTTTTGACCCTGAATAAATCATTTATCTCCTAGTATCGCAGACCCCTCAAAGATTTCACATCTGCAGCCTAGTGCATCGAACGTTCGGCTGCAGAGTATGAAGCGTGCGCATCATATTCGGCGGCTGCAGAATAAGGGGCGTAATCAGTCGGAAATCAGCATTCAATACAAAAGCGAGGTACACCGGTAAGTCGGATACTTTTTTAGGAAATTTTTATAAAGGAAAAGTAATACCCCGGGCAGTAAATGTTTTTAAAGATGAAAATAATTTCTCAGATTCTACTTTTTTTGGTTTGTCTCTGTGCAAATGGTGGTGCGAAATAACTTTGGTTTCATTGTTTAAAGTATATATGCTTTCTTAGTCCAGTTTGGTAATCTCAAGTTTTAATGTATAACATTTGCATAGAAGGGCCGTCGACCGATCACACTCTGCGCTGCAAAGGCGCGCGTGTCGCACACGACTCTTCTCGTCGTGAAAATACAAAATAGCGTCCATTTTATGATGTTGATTTCATAAAATCTCAACCATTGCGCAAGTTATTTGATACTGAAAAATTTAATATGAATAAAAAAGTTCGCGTCGAGCCGAACTACAAATATTGCGAAAGAGTGCACAGTTCGCAGAAAGGTCGCTGGGAAAATTGATCTTAAAGGTTAAGTACCTTTATTATTGCATACATTTGCATACATTTTCTTAAGTATAAATAAATATTGGGTTGCCAGGATGTCACAGCGATGGGTTAGGCATAATGTAAACCTACACTAAAACTAAAAATACGCTCTGACATAATTAGAAAACAAACAATAAAGCAATAAACGTAACGCGCCATTAAGGAACAGTACAAACTTCGCTGGTAATGATATTTAAGTATGAATAAGTATTGGGATTGACGTATCTGTGGCGACAATGAGCTAAGCAAATTGTAAGTTTGCACTAAAGTTGCGAACGCGCACTGACGTGGTTAGAAAGTAAATATTGAAACACAAAACGCCACTCGCCATTAAGAAACAGGAAAAACATGACTGGCCACGAGTTTTAAGGTGCGAATATATATTGGGATTAGTGTGCTCGTCGCAAAACCGAGATAAACGAAATACGAGTCTACACTAAAACTGTGAACCTTACAACGACGCTGCAGCTGCGCCTGCATCACCACACGACAGAATTGGTATGGCAACACCGTCGTAAAACATTTATGGAGGTATCTGTCCTGATTTACGTATACACAAGCCTTATTCTTTTTTTGTGTATTGTTACGTGAGCGAACAGGACGGCACTCTCCGCCGCAAATATAATTACCCAACTCTCGAGATTCAATTTAATCGTTTCTTTTTCTAAGTGGGCGCGTTTCTAATAAATGTGTTTACGAAAGTTTATCTTTAGATTCCGCTTCTTTTTGCCTCCCTCCTCCTTTTTTTTTTTCTTTTGGCATAACTTATGGGTCTATTCACCCCAGACGCACACGCGGAGCTTGAACCGCGACGAGCGCCGCTGACCCATGCGGAGGAGCCGACAACTGTGACCGACCGTGGCCGTAACCTCATCCGCTCCGGCCTTCTCTTGCCTTCTGTCCACAGATCGTTGCACACGACGGGACGCGGACTCCGGCCCCGACTTCGGGCGGGCAAAACCTCGTCATCAGTAATGCCGCTTTTCTTTTTTTTTTTTAAGGTTTATCGATTTTTAGATTAAGCAATAAACTGCAACGGTAAGGACCCTCCTTAGGCTTACATCTTATAGCCCTCGACGGAATGAGCGTTGATGAGTTGTGACGGTATCTCGGCATCGCAGAGATTCCGAAAGATAATTTCTCAACCAATTTGGGGGCTTATAGCCGTCGCGTTTATGTAGTCCTCCGGCTTTGTGTTTTATGGTTCTTCTAGGTTTCGCCATGTGTCTCGTGCGCCACAAAATTTAACGAGCTTTTCCTTCTTATTTTTTATGTGTAACACGCGGTAATGATTCTCGTTGCAACGAGTGATTGACGTTCTTGTCGGACTTACGAAATGAAACCGGCTAGACAACGGGGCTGGTTTTGTTTTGTTCATATAATTGTGATCATGTCTGGTTACCAGCCTGCCTGTTTCTCAACTGTTTTCGGCCATGTGCCTTTAATTAGCTTTGCCGCTGTCGGTTATTTAATAGGTTTTTTAACTGCCGAGGTGAAGCAATGCACCGGACGTGTTCTCGCAATTAATGCAACAAAAACCAAAGAAAATAAGAAGAAAAAAGCGTGTGAAGTCAGGAAAGGAAAACAGATATGTGGTGGTCAATAATTTAAGCCGGTGTCTTGCGGTATCACGAACTAAAAAAAATAATAAAATAATTTTGCGAAAAGAGATATTTTCTGGCAGAAGTCCTAATTGTGATTTTTGAATAATGTCGTCAGCCTTGTGTTTTCTAAACGAGTGGAAACTATAGCGCACTCCCACACTTCGTACGTGCTTTAAGTCTTCCTAAAATTGACTGATTTAGGGGTTATTGACGACGCTCAGCAAGTTTCTAATTAGAATCATACGTTTATTTTGAAAAATAAAATTGTTATTTAGTGAAGTTTACGTAATTATTTAGCTAATTAGTATATTTGTATGCAATCTCTGACGTCCGCCGTTGCTTGCAGCTTGTTCCCAAGAAGAGTTTCTTCGAGTTTTCGTTGAAACTGCCCGTACAGAACATATTTATTCTTCCGAGTTGGTATCGTTGACATTTATGCGTATAGCTTGGTGCAATGTTGTAGCATTTGATGAGGAACAATATCCTTTTTCTTGTCTCGTGTAGGCCTTCTGTATACGTGTATTCTGAATCTAGTTTTTCCTAGAAACGTTTAATTGCAAATATGATACGTTTCTAAAGCGGCAGCTTGATGTGGCCAACCAACCTCAGGGTACGCGTAAGCACGGTCACCGGCGAGGAATCCGATCGCATTGTTGACTGAGCTGCGGACCCAGCACACAGGAACGGGAGGAGCAGAAGCAGCTGGTGTGAGAAAGCGCGCGGAGCAAAGAGCCTGGATGGAAAGGGCCAGAAAGAGGGGAGCAGAAAGAGATGGCGTAGAAAGAGCGCGCGGAAAGAGGGGGAATGGAAAAAGCAAGAAAACGCCCTTTCCCTTTTTTGGTTACCCAAAAATTTCAGTGCAAAAGCTTTGTATCCGGGTGGTGCGAAAGGAAGCGCGAGCAGCGTCATGAAAAGACAATGGTGTGACGTAATCTGTTTCCATACAAAACCCTGCCCTAGGCACTACCTGAACCAAGAGCACCACCCACCCCAGGCACTGAAAGACTAAGGGTCATCCTGCCCTAGGCGACACCCAAATTAAGAACGCCCTCCCATTCTACAAAGCTGCAACAATGAAACGGGTTTTTATCTTGGTGTTATATTAGCGCAACATTGTTTTACAACTTGAGTAACTTGTCGCTTGCATAACTCAAATATTCTGGGTGTTTGGAAGAACTAAAGAAGCGGGTTTTTCTTAACGCGAAAGTAAACTACGTGTCACTAACACCCCCCCCCCACACACACACACACACGAACTGTTGCGCCAGTGACTGGGACGAGATGACAATGTTTCAAATCTTACCGTTATTTGATTGAAGACTTGTAAGTTATTTTTGGAAATTCCGAATACAAAAAATGGCGGCCGTTAACGCCTACGAGTACACTGGACAGGAATGGCGCCTGCTACGGGGAATGCGTCCCGTTTCTTATTAAATATTTTCATAATATCCTATAACTTTTGAATCGAATTACTGCAAGTTCTAAAACTTCGGCATGCGATCTAAACCGTTAGCGGCACATTTGGGCGGTGTGTGAGCGTTCGGCATTCTGAAATGTATTTTTGCAGTGAAAAAGTAAAGGTAGAATACTTGGTATGTCGAAACTTTGCTGTAAAAGTGCACTCTGCGTGGTCTGGCAGAGTGAGTTGATTGTCGGCTCTGGGCCTAGCTAGCCAATCACTTCATGATATGAGACTGCGTGTGGGAAGCGTGGGGAGTGAGCGTGCATGTGGGCAGGACCAGAGTATATGCTGTATGTTGGGGTAATCCCCGCAGTGTATGCTGGTGTGCTTGGTGCATCACGGAACTTCTGTCTGTATGGGGTTGGGAGAGTTTTTGTCTAGATTTGTCTTATGATTAAGCCCTGGTGCCTGTTGAAGCTCTTGTGGGCATAAGGGGGTGTTTGCCTCACTCTCTAACTTGTGTAAGGAGTGTTTGTGATTGAGGATGGCGTGTGTATATCGTTGTTTAGAAATTGCAGAGAAGATGCAAGCGAGCTGGTGAACTTTCAACATTGTAAAATCCGAGACGTAGGACAAAAAAAGAAGAAAAGCGGCGTAGTTCTCTTTTTTCTTCTCTTTTTTGTCCTACGTTTTGGGTTTTACAATGTTTATCGTTGTTGTTTTCGGGGCTGTGCACGAGTTGCTCGTGAACGGAAGTTGTGAGTTCGGGCGAGCGCATTTGCGCGCTCATTGCCTGACAGAACCTCGTGTTCGGGGACCCAAAGAGTATGAAAATTACTGTATTCTTTGTTGTTAAGAAAATCGTTGGTGATTGAGGCTGCATTATCAAGGAGCCTGTTTGGATGGAGTGCTCTGCAGGCTGCTTGCGAGACCGGTAAGTACTTTTACGTCAAGCCGGGGTCACAATGCTTACCCATCATACAGAACACAGTCTGCATGAAAATACAAACGCGAGTCACAGCGAGACCTGTGCTTCGAATGCCGCATGACAACGAGTTCAAAAAAAAAACTTCGCACGCGGCTTTTGAACCACGGATATTTGGGTGACTCGTGTTTGCAAGCTGTCTATTGCATGATGTATGAGCAGTCTGACCCCGGATTTAGGATGATGGTAGTTTGGGCCGAATTATCTAGAATCTGGGCATCGGTGGCGATAGACACAGTTATTGCTGCTATTTCTGCGTAGGTTGCGGTGTGCGATTCAGGTATTTGGGTGATGAAAACCGTGGATAGCTCTTTGTCTACAGCTACAACTACAGCTACAACGAGGACGTAGGTCCTCGTTGGTCCTCGCCTGTCTTATCGATGACCTTGTGGATTGCTTTGACAGGTGGTTGGTGTCTTTTGCAGTGCCTGTCAAGGTTCATGTTCGGGGACTTTTATTGCGATATGAAATATCTTTTATCTCACACTCCTGTTTTTCTCGTTATTCTGCTAAGAATTTTAATTGACGCAGCAGCTGCGAGATTCTTGAAATTTTTGTTTTTACTATCTGTAGTTTTTTCTGGCAATGTTCGTCTCTTGAAGCTCATCTTCAGGGAAATGGATATTAACTTGCCTGTTTAGTATAACAAAGGTGACACAAGCATAGAAAAATTAAGTAATTTTTTTTTTCGCGAACGCTTCTTTGAGTTTTGGCTTTTCTTCCGGCACTCTCATACATTTTTAGTTTCAAGCATTCAATTGTTTATTGAGACGTACAGAAATAAAACACAACTAGAATAGGAAAGATAAAAGAAAACATGGGGCTAAGCAATGAACTTGTTTTAAAACGCAAGTGTAGATAATTTATTAGATATTTAGGCGGATAATGGTTGAGATAAGGTATTCAGATATATTTATGCGAGTAATGGTTGAGATACGGTATTCATAGATACTTAGCTGAGAATTTTTTATTGTCAAAAAGGTTCCTTAATACATTTAAGCTACCGAACGAACCACGCGGTACAGAGTGATTTCGTCGACCTCTTGTTCCCCGCTCGCCGAGTGACTCTACAACAATCTCTTGACAGTAGCGACACTGTCGATTGATTGTTGTATAGCGCTTTTCACGAGGAGAGGACGTATGCTGGCCGGTGGTTCCTTGAATGTTGTACTTGGCGCCGAAATACCAGAAAGTTGCAAGCCCGTGCCTGTTCAATGAAATCCCTTCACAATGGCGAACGCAGTACACACTGCCGTTGTTGTAACCCTATAAACGTGTACTACTCTTATTTAATCTCCATCTTGTGCAGTTTTAAGCTTGCACGTTCCGCGGCGTCGGTTGTTCCGCCATTATGCAGTGGTTGCGGCCTCCTAACAATCGGCAAGTGACTACGGAAAAGAGTCTATGCCACCCGAGCTACCAACTAAACTTTGTTTCCCTTTAAGTCCAGACGCACCTGACGCTATAATAAGATGGGACAAACCAGACAAGGAAAAAAGCGCCATTATGCTGTTTGTCATGTTTATGTACGTGTTCTATCATCGATGAACCAATAATAAAAAACAACAAAAAACAACAAGGACTGGTGCTTTTGACGCGGCTTGATTCATCCCGTTAGCCTGTAGCGTCACGCAATCTTTGGGCATAAGTTGAGACGAAGCATGCATTTTCTTATCGGTGTGCAACCCCTGGTTGTCTCCAAATTCGTTTCTTTGCGGAACAGCCTCTGAGACATCCAGGTGTATGCTTAGACTCCTAAGTTAAGCTCTTGCACCCAAGAGCTCATCAAAATGGTAGAAGGAAGAAAGGGCAACACGGGGTGTCTAACCAACAGATTTTCACCATGAATACCCTCGCTTTTGCTTGATTATCCCTTGTCTAATTAAGATTGATGTGTGTGCACATCGGCAGCTGGGTAAGCACACCAAGGATGGTACCGTGGCGGAAAAATTAAGCTCCGAAAGCGGAAGACCAAGTTGTGTGCCTACCCAACTTTGTTTGGTACAGTGTGGTTCACCTCTTTCGGAGAACTATGGATTATTGCGAGAGCTAAAAAGAATAAAAGAAAAAGATCGTATCTTTATTCTTCGGTTAAACTCCGGAGGCACGAGATGAGCAGCGAAAAAAGACGGGTATCTTTTTCTTCTTATAATTGATTACTACTTACTGGCCACCTATTGAGAGGGACGTAAGTTTGCATAGTCTAGGGCCTTTATGGCGGTAATTTTTGCCGCTTTTTCGTGATGTTGCGTCAATATCGTGGAAACTGGCCCTGTAACACACCCTAAATACGAAAGAAATTGCCTAAAAACTTTTAACTTGTGCCAAAAAAAATGTTGGACACAACCGCTGTGAGATAAAGCTCTAACTACTGACAAACTCGCGGCGCACTGCATTCATGAAACATCATCGTTATCTGTCATCTATACACTCAGTTTGTTTGATAGCACGTGCATCTTTATTACACGCTTTAGAACTTGCAATATGAGTATTCAACGTTATTTTGATCTAATATTATTTCAGTGGAATATAGCATTTGGTTTACCTTTGGTTCCGTGCCTATAATAGCTATTCACAGCAGTTAATACCGTACTTTATTAGTCCTCATCTTGTTGCCACGTATGGTGCTTCACGCATAACTACACAGCGAGTTTGGCGCTTGGGGGTGTCAAAGCTTCTGTGCAAGCGACGTTACTACAAGGTTGCACAAAAGAAGGAGGAAAAAAACATTGCGTTTCATATGGATAGTTACACGGACGAATTTTAACACAATATTGCCGCGAGCGCAGCTGCCTAAGTGGGCAGCTCTGCTCGTGGCCTTACGGTTATCGCACGTGCCTTCCACGCCGAAAGCCAGGGTTCGATTCTGGCCGCGGCTACGCATTTTTGTTGACTCTAATGTAATCTTCTGGTAAATTTGAAAACCGTGTTGTTGATTCGAGGTTAGAATGTTCAACACCCGAACCTTTCACGCCGATTGCTCCAGGGGCCCACGCGTGCAAAAAGGGCTCCGCGTCGCCAGCCGGGGTCAGTTTCCGCCCCAGCGTTCGACTCTGCTGTTACGCCGACTTCGACGCCGGCGATGCTCTGTTGTTATCTTCTGTTTCCTTTTTATTTTTGGGTACAAGTTCGCCCCATTTAACGTTTCAGTTCTTTCAGTTCTTTTCTTTGTTTCATTTGTCATTCGTGACAATATTCTCAGCGGTATGAATGGAAACGTGGGGGGCATTTATGTTCCAAAAGTTATTTTTGCTGCTCCAAAATGAAATTTTGGTTGTTCCAAATGAGGATCCAGAATTATTCAGACCAGTAACCGTCTGTAGTTGAGCTCGTTATGCATACATATAATTAGTATAGCTGAACTTAGGAAAATATATTTTCCTAAGTTCAGCTGGCCCTATTATAGTATTCAAACCAATCACATCACTGCACTAAGTAAGACTTTGCTTGGTTGAGAAATGTTGAATCTCAATCTGACTTTGAACACGTACGCTTGGGTTGTTCCTGCTTTGAAGAAAAATTTAATCTAGCTGAAACGTTTTTTTCTAAACGACTCGAAACAAAACATGCGCTCGCGTCCACACCTATTCTGGCATTGGCCATCGCATTTCTATGTACATGTGTTTTGCGGGTATTTATCGGGCACATAATTTTTTATATATCGCAGTAGCAGGACGTCAAAATTTCGCCCGCAGTATCCTCTACTCTTCCTTTACAATACCCTTGAGCTAATCGTAACCGTTTTTGTAAGCCGGCAGTTTTATTTCGATCGCTCTGATTGCTACCTCCTTTGTTACGTTTTAATGAATTTTAACGTGATAGCGTTTAGGAGCTTGTGTCACACAAAATGTGGCGTCGGCATCGGTGGGCCCGAAAAATCCCATAATGCAGCGTGCGCAGCCACGTGTGACGTCCCGCGAGTGACGTCACACGTGGCTGTGACGTCATGACCCTATCAACCCACTCAATTTGTCGAGAAAAGTTTTCACTGCATTTAGCAGGGGTCGATAGAGTCATTACCTCATAGCCACGTGTGACGCCATCCGTCACGTGACATGAAATCACACGTGGCTTTCTGTGACGTCACGTGAGACGTTACACTACCAACTAGACCACGCACACACGCTTTCATGGCTTGTGAACAAGAGCAGGTTGATAATGAAAAGGCTTTGCGAACGGGGCTCAATAATGCTGTCGCGTTCCACTCTTAAAAGGCGAAGCTTAAGCGCCCCCCAATTTTCGGTGTCGTGAATTCTCGATTGACAAACTTCTTCCTCGGCGTGTCGCGGAGAAATTATTTTATAACTATCAATCGGTGATTACGAGCACTACATTTCCTTTACTCGTTATTTTCAAAATTTCTTGAAGGATTTTACGTTCTACAAAACAATAACATTAGCAGTAGAGGAACCTAGTAAACTCTCTTCACTGAGGTACTAAGTTAGATGTGTATATAAAAGAGGGCGCTACATTTTTAGGTTTTATTTTCTTGCCTATTACAGCGCCTCACTTTAGTCGATGCTAATATTTTCTTGACTAATCTAACCAAATTAGCGACGTCCTGTGAGGCAAAGAATAAGTGCTTACTTAAATAATTGCGACAAATGACTGCCTGTGCGCGTTTTCTTTGCGCGTCCTCTGCATCCGCGAGCGAAAACAATGGAGCCACCGGGCTTAATGACCTTTAGGAAATAAGGAGTTTGCTTCTGAAAACAACCTTTGTCCGGCAAAAATGTGGTACGTGGATGGCACAAGACGCAGTTATCTAGAAATTATATCCTCCGAACTTGCGTTTAAGAATCTTGAATTACGTGGAGAACGATATAACAAAAATACCTTGGAAAACTTGAAAAATAGAAAGAACTTAGAAGACGTAAGCTGCAGGTTTACAATTGAATTCCAAGGACAGAGCTAACCCCCCCCCCTCCTTTCCCCTTGGCCGCTAACCAAATTAAATAACCTTTGGTGACACGAACAGTTTTTCATAAGACTGCTTGTTTATACTAATGCTGTTGGTTTTGCGAACCTCGGATGAAACAACTTATGTCTAAACAAGCTCGTTAAATAGGTGTATTCTAAATTTTTTCTTAGGGTGTTGGTGTTTTTGTTTTTGCTTAGGTGCAATTAGCTTTAGTAAACGATATTACGAAGTATACTAATAATGTGCTTAAGTACATTTGATTATACCTTCGTTTCTTTAATATGTATGAAATACACACTCAATATTTTACTTTTGCGTCTTTGATGCATTTCGTATTTTATTACTCTACTGCCCTCGCTGATACATTGTGGTAGTTGGTACACATTGAAAAATACTTTATCTACGCGTCATCTCAAACACAGGGTCTTTTTTTAAGCTCTACTAGATATATTTGAAAATGCCGTGAAAGTTACACTTATGCGGTTTGTGCAGGTGAGTTATATGGCCAGGGGGACATTATGTGGGTGGTTAATCTTTGCGATAAGCCGGCTAAATAATTAAACTTCGTTAATTAACCGTTTTAATGATAAAAGATAGACATATGGTTCCAATTAGAAACTTACCGAGCGTCATCGAAAAATACTAAATCAACTCTATCATCATCCGAGTTTTGCCACTGCTAGCTTTGAGCTTGCTTTACGAGTGGTAACTTTGACGCGCTCCCGAGCTTACCACCAGCTTCAAGTTGTTCTAAAAAGAGTTCATTTAGTGGTTTTCGATGACGCCCAGTAAGTTTCTAATTGTAACCCTATGTCTATTTTCAATAATTAAAAAGTTAATTAATGAATATTGAATTAATTAGCCGGCTTATCGCAAAAATTAGCCACCCATATAATGTCCCCTTCGCCATGTAACTCACCTGCACAAACCGTCTAAGTGTAACTTTCACTGATTTTTTTAAACAAATCTTTAAATCTTAAGATAAAAAAAAACACCCTCTATATTTTACCTATACTTTTCCTAGCGTGTTTCATGCAACTATGAAATCGGTATATTTTTAGTAAAAGGGCGGAAAATGTCTTTTGATTTTCATGTAATGTTTTTGGGAGAAATTGTTTCTCTTTGTAGCTCAATATTCCCCAAAAAACATTTAAATATTTATCTTTCTGCATAAATACATGTTTGTCGCTCTACTTATGCTTGCCACTTCAGAACTATCCGGAAACAACAAAAGGATAAACCGCCTCCTGCCCTGCTGGCTCCTCCGCAATAGAAGTTTAAATGTGGCGAAGCCAGCCAGCAAGACGTCTACTTCATTTGAAGTTGTACCACCCTATTTCGTCATTCACAAATGAACAGCCCACGTGTAGACCTGACATTAGAGCCCGTCTGTGTCGCTTTATAAATACTAGCAAATCAAGCACAAAACTCAAGAGCGTGAAGTACTGAACCAGTATAAAACCCTTTAGAAGAACGGTGAGAAAAGAATCAAACCACAATGTTGCTTGGACTTTAGCTAGTGTCAGGGATAGCGAAGTAATCCCAGCTTACATTGTGAGCGTAAAATTGATAGTTATACTGAAGCGAGAGGCTCTTGTTATAACCACTATGACGGGGTCAGTGGTTGAGAGTATTAAGGTAATTGCGATAATGGTACATTAGTGTATTGCTTGCAAAAAGCTACAGCGATTGCGACCGTGATATTTTTATGACAGCCATGGATAAAACCAAAGTAGTCATGTCAGTCTCTTAAACATAAAAAATGAGATATCCTTGATATTTTTAGCTGGCACAATCCGATTTTCTAGGAAAATAAAAATTATGCTTTTTTGGTAATTGTAGTCCGTTTCAGGTATCGGCTTTTCGCGCCGAAACCTGAAACCCGCGACACCAGAGATAAAACAACTAGCATACTTAAATTCATTTCGGTTCAAGTTTCAATTTGCTTTGTTTTGTATGATGAGCATGGCAATCTTGCCTTGTTAAAAATCTTGAATCCATCCAAAACAGAGCTCTGCGCTTTATTGTTTTTGATTACTCACCATTTACAAGCATATCTAGATTGCACAAAACTGCTAACCTTTACACACTTTCATTGAGGCGCCGAGTGTCCCGTTTCTTTCTCCTCCCCCGTGTTTTTTTACCATAACATGCGTCTTCGTGAGTCGCTGCTTTTACCCCCGTGGCAGAATTTCCCCCGCTTTGGCCACTCTTGTAATTTCCGGCCTATTTTTGCGTCAACGACTTCATACAGTAATTCAATTTTACCCTTGGCCATCAACGATTGGAACATAGTAGCAAATGACATTGTTACCATAACTGACACGCATAAATTTGCTGCCTCTGTAGCCACTTTCATTTTTACTTTACCCGACTAATGTTTTCTTCTACTGTTTTAAAATCGCATGTAACAATGTTTGGCTGAAGAAACAACAATAACAGACGGATGTACCATCACTTGTGTATTGCCCGGAAAGGCCTTCAAGTATAAAAAATTGCAATAATGATGACGACAATGACGAGGACGATGATGATGATGATATATTTACTTTTTAAGTCAAATATCTTAACGCAAAAGCTGCTAAAGCGAACTTGATTAACGTCAGTGGAGTTGATGGCACACTCTAGCAATCCAGCTTCTAAGATACAATTGTTTTTCAGGTCAATATTTTATACAAGGCTTTTTAAGTGGCGGTTATACAACAAGCAGAATAATAATCCGTTAAGCATTTAATTAACGTATTTTAGGTACTCGAAACCGCAAACAAGGTGAATTTTATTAAATTAGTATGTTGCTATCAAACCCAGCCACCATCGGCTCTAAAACCAGTACAGTTGGCGTAACGCAGTATAACTGATTAAGATTTTAATGAAGTAAGAATACTATTCCTCTAGAGGATATAATAAAACAGACACGGGATTAAGCACACACAGGCAGACAGAGACTGTGCATTTCTCTGTTTAGTCCTCTGTTTTCAATATTTACACAGGATGAATACTTAAGCCAACACGCTCGTCACAAATATTAAATATTACTGACATATTTTTTCTGACCACTGGGAACAACCCGCTTATTGCGCGTGCCGTAAAGTAAAATCATTTAATATAAAAAACCGGGGTAAGGAGAACACGTGCTGCTATTTGTTTCTTTGGGCAGTAAATTTTAATTGCAGCTCCGATAAAAAGCACAGTGAGGTATTGCTCACCTGAGAATTGCATTGGTTAAATCCATAACCGCGCCTAGAACGCGCGTCCTGAGCGACACATTTTAATATCGTTTTCTTGTATTTGACGTGTTGGAATATTTTTAGAGTGCAGCTCTTACACGCCTGTTTTCGTGCTGAGCTGCGTCTCTGTCATCATCGGCGTACACCACGCGCGTTGCATTATGCAAAGATTTCCCCGCTAAATTTAGCGGGAAATGTTCGCTAAATTTCCCACTAAATTAAGCGTGAACATTTTGGCAAAATTTTCGGCCAAATGGAAGTGGAGTAGGAGAGAAGGAGGGGAGGGTGCGGAAGAAAGGAGGAGCATACACTCCCCTCCGAACCTTCCCCACCTCCTCCTCAAGAGCTGCGCTCTAATTTCGCATTACAGAAAATTGTAAACGTCTTTCGTTTTTTCTATCAAATTTCAGCGTGATTTTGCCACAGCAGCCCAAAGTGAAGAACACTCCTGTGTAACATTGCACATTTGGAACTCATGGTTTCCAAGTTTCTTTCTCGTGCGTTACATTGGCTAATTCAGTATTTCGTGCCTTATCTTAATCTTCCTTCTCTATACCTTCGCTTAGCAATATTTTTCTGTTATTCTATTATATTTTAGCTCACGCAAGCATGGCGTTTGATTTAGACACGCGCGCAATTCAACCATCTCCCCTGAACAATAGGAGCTAATAAATTTTAGAGTTGAGTGCATCGCTTCCTATTTTTTTTTTCATGCCGGCATAATTTTAGCAGAGAACCACGGTTGTGTTTGTGTGTTTTTGTATTTATATGACGGCAAAAATAAATGTAAAAGTGTATATCTAGGAACTACATGCTGCGGTGAAAGGAAGGCTAGAAACTCGGCAGCTCTAAAATTTGGGCTTGTTAGTCCACCCGACTTCCTTAGAGTCGGCAGCGTAGGCCCAGTTTGCTTAGAAATAACGCGGCGTACCGAATTCGTTAGCATTCATCGAATGTAAGGTTGGGTTTGCCAACAAAAATATTGAACGAGGGTACTATCTCGGAGATTCGCGCGTCGCCAGGCAGCAGCAATGGAGGCTACATTGACACACGAATTATTGAGGAAAACAACTTCTTAAGGTCATTTGCAGCATAAGAACTGCAGAAAAGGCTCCGCCTTCAACATTTTCTTAAGAATAGATGGTGCCACTAAATTTAATCACACAACTTTTGTCGCTTAACAACAAGAACAACAACTACAAAACAACAACAACAACAGCAACAACAACACGACGACGACGACGACGACGACAACAACAACAACAACAACAACAACAACAACAACAGCAACAACAACAACAACAACAGCAACAACAACAAAAAATTGTGGGCAAGAATTATGTTTTGTGTAAGGTTTAACGCTAGGCAACCATTATGTTTGGGCTAAATATTAGCGCATCTCGACGCATTGAGGATTGCGGGATGCTTTGTTTTGTTGACGGGAGACTTTTCAATATTCAGTATGTTGCAGCTTAACAAACAACCAAAACCAAAGTCGACATTCAATTTGTTGTGTGAGCGTTTCAAACACCGAGCCTACATACTCGGGGACAACTTTCTCTGGCGCCCACGATGAGACAAGGTGTGCGTGCGAGTATCGTTAGAGTGACTAAATGACGGGGTCACATTATCGCGTTCATCTCAATGTTTACGCAAACTCCTTATTGGCGGTGAAGGGGTCAATGGGTTCAAAGACCTTGCGGAAAAGAAGCCTTTTCAAACGGTGAGTTCGAGGCGGGATCTGTGGTTTGCTGTGCGCTCGCGAAATGTAGATCTTACACTGAAGTACGACAAGCAGGAAGCGTCTTTAGTTTTTTGACGTTGTGTGTGCCACTTAGCTGTATTTAATTGCATCATTTCTATAACGCGAGAGCAGTTTCAAAGTGGTGGTGAACAATCAGACAATTCAACGACGACGACGACGACGTAGAGGGCGCTCGCGCGCTCTTTTAGAAAGAACGTCATCGCCGGCGCACCATCGCAACCAAAGCTTTTGCGAGACTTAGAACTAATGCCATATTTATAAAACACACACACAAACACGCACACATACATCACACAGAAGAACAGCCGAACATGTTTTTATCCTCACCTGTCTTACCACCGTAAGCCGGGTAGAGTTTAGTTCTTCTATCGTGGTTCTTTATTAGTTTCTCTGAACTACGTTGGAGAAAAATAACAAAAAGTGAGCCACATATTTTAAGGACAAGACCTTCGCCTAGTTTGAAAAACCGTCAGGCAAGGAGCTGCTACGTCGACAAACACTTAGTAAGAAAAAATATTTGACACATATTTGGGAACTTCACTCAGCGTCCCAACGAACATATGGCTGGAAATCCAACAAAAAGGTTCGCTCATTGACACCAGCGTCCAGCGAGCAGGTCAAACAAGCAACAGAAGAAAAAAGAAACGAGTAAACATTTGTCACGGCCGAGCTTGGACGGACTACGCCAGTTTCCAAGCACGAGAAAGGGAACACAACTATTCACAATCGGATCACGCGTTGTCCTGTCTACACGATTCGTTTTCCTGACGGAGACGCGGACAGCCTCGCTCCGTGAAGGAACGAAGAATTGATCAAGGTAAGTTCGGCTTCCACGGAACTTAGGATAATGGATGGCCGGAGACTGCTCCACTACTGCGTCGCAGCTCCTGGCGTGCGCGATTGAGTGAGAATCGTAATGCTAGGATGTCATCGACGCTTCCGAGGAAGCAGGTTGGGGATGTGACACCTAGTGTTGACTCCGACTGTAGTCTAAACCGCCGGAGAGACCGAAAACTCGGCGACCGCGCCACTCGTGCGGACTCGAGCTCGATTGCAAACCCACGTGGTCTCGGTCCCCGTTCCTCGGTCCCCGTTTGTGCTGAAGAATGTCAGTGCTCGGGACGTCAGAGCGCGCCTGGAGTGAGCTACTGACAGGCTTTGAACTAGGGCCATCACTCCCTTTGGTTTCTTTTTCTTTCTTTGCTGTCTATCTCGCTTTCTAATTCTCTTAACCTTATGCCTATCTCTCTCTCTCTCTCTCTCTCTCAATTTATCTCTCTCGTTGTTGCACTTAACTGAGTCCTCACGCTCTAAGACATCTAGAGCGCCTACTTTCTCGCAGAGCATTCAGGAGAATCAATTGCTCGAATCACCGGAGGAAGCTCGGTAAATGTCGAAGCTCATCATAAGTTTAGACACAAAAAATTAGTCTGCGTTGTGATACTGAGCACGATGAAACGTCGGACTCAGTGTCATAGCGCGGACTGTTTATTTAGGCCTAAACATATGTTCGGCTCTGTCATTTGCTGAGCTCACTGGTTGTATTGCAACGATTGGCTCTTTCATGTGTTCTACAGGAAAGTAGAAGCCCCGGATTTCTTAGAGTGCACATTGAGAGTTTTGAGCGGCGCTGATTGATTGACGAGAAAGGTTGACCTCTTGCCCGTTACCACGTGGTTCGCGTCAGTACTTCTCAGAAACCCCTAAAGACTGAAACGCGCGTACGACAAATTCAAACGCGCAAATCAAATGACAATAAAAAAAATGCTGAAGTGGTTCTTGTTTAGTCGATGACGGTATTTTCGTGTTTGCACATATCAAATACGGTTCGATAAACCTATATTTCCAGTAGTTATTTGAGGAGATACTACGTTGACAATTAAACAAAAACTGTAATAAATATTCATTTAGGCTTTGATTTTCGTAGAATTCACGGGCGTTCTTTTTTCGCAGGTGCGTTCAAGCTTATAGGGGTCCAGCGAAGTGATTTTTAAATTTTCATGTCGTAATCTTAATGTTGAAGATATTTATAAGCATTACTGACATAGAATGAATTCTCTGGGTTTGGCAGTGATGCCACAGTCGAATGTGGACGTCTTGCGTTTGTGTATTTCGCGGCTATCAGAAGAACATGCCGCCATCATACTGTACATATTTATCCAATAATCAGCACCACTAGACGCGGCACCGCGTGTCTCCATGGTACAGACTGTTGATTCTTTGCGGTTCCATGGTTCTCCCGAGCCATTAAGAATTATTATTGATATTACTGAGCGGAAATTTAAATTGCAGTTAGAGGAGTTTTGCTCGACTTCGAGCATTACTATCGTGATGCGCCCAGACAGTATACTCTACTCTGAGACCGTTTGCGTTCTGTAGGCTCGGGTGTTGAGGGCACCAAAAGTAATAATAAATAAATAATAAATATTCTCGCAAAATGTTTTTTTGTTTCGTGTTTTTCTGATTACGAATGTTCGTTTTATAGTTACGCGAATATATTCAGACTATTGGCAGAATACCAAATTCTCTACTCTCTCAAATTTGGTTTAGAGTATTAAGATAAAGGCAAAAAGGTATTCTTTACGTGGAACAAATTAGAGATCGGCTGCCGCAACACCCCCTTCCCCCTCTTTCTGAAAAACCAGACCCCTTGACGCCCACATATGGCGCGTCAACAACTTTCCCTCCTTGTGACTTTCAAGAACAACCGGCGAGAAGAAAAGGTTAATTAGTGTTGCTGCTCTTCTGTCTTGTTTTAAAAATCTTCGATATTCTCAGATGCCCCAACTCCGCCGAGATTGACCCTGTCTTCTGAATTCTCAACAAGGCATAATGACCACAAGTATCAAAATAATTCATTTCCTCGAAGAACTACAAAAATAATAGAAACATAACAAAACACCACCTAATCCTCTAGGGCGCATTATGAAAATGAGGAGGCAACCATTTCCGGCAGTTTTTTTTTGTTTCTTAACAACACGCTTCTTTGTTATCCAATTTCTCGCATCCTTAATGACGCTTTCGTAACGACTTCGCACAAAGGTTTAAAACAACAAGAGCGACAAAGGGTTTAAGACAAAATAACGCTTGAGCATTTTTTCCAGTAGGCCGGTGACGCTAACAGACGCGCTCAACAACTGCTGTCGGACACCAAGCAGATGATTCTCGCAGCTCAAGTACCGGCCAGCACCGGCTTTGCGCCGACACGAGTTTTCTCGTTTTGCCGCTTACTTGGGGACGCTCAACGCGCATTTTATCAGTATGCAAACTCGTCGCGGAGACAGAAAAACGTTTCTTGAGCGAAGCAGAAATAAAACCTCCGAGTCCTGCGAACACTTTCTTTCGTGTTTCGAGCGTTCGTGTCTGCGCTATACGACAACCAACACGAGCACGTTTTGGGGAACACCGGGGAATACGTCTCTGCTTGTCTTTGTGATTACTTCATGCATGTTCACTAGGCGTGGAAACTAAAGCCTCCTTGACAAAATTTGCGCCTCGCTTTTCTTGGAAGTACCGAAAACTATTGTTGTGCGAATGAGCGAGACCATTGTCACGACAGAGTGCTCCGCCGCCTTTCGCTTCCAAACTCCGTTCATTTCAATGCAGCACCCCCATATTATTCAAATTGAGGCACGCACGAGGCAAGGGCCACCCGCATTAGCGCAATTTGACGCTACTTGCGCGACAAACACAAACACATCGAGGGTGTTTAGTTGGAGCAGCATCTGACCCCCAACGTACCGTTCGTCTTTTCACATAAATATCCTATAGTGCGTTTCGATTTACGTTTGACCGCAGCCTTCGTAACGATCTGATAGAGTCGTCCAAGAGAAGCTTAAAGTGTGTCGTCGTGGCTCTCAGTGCTTTTATCCGTTTGCTGTCGCTGACTAAGCTAATCACGTACAGGAAATGCGCGTCGATCGTGCGCTTTGATTCGTGCGTGAATGGTTTAACCGGTTAGAGCAAACCTACAAAGATAGCGAGCGTCGGCTGCTGCAGTCAGACTTAAAGAGTGAAACGAAGTATGTCACCATCTTCGGGAAGTTTGTCGAGCTTTCTCTCGAGGTCGCTTAAGTCTCTCGTAGCGAACTGCCGGAAAGATTAACCATATCGGTCCCAAACACTAGCAAGAAAAGAAAAAAAAACGCTTAAGTGACGAGCCGACAACGTGAATACTAAAGTGCTTTCCTGGCCAGCTGCCTATCCTTCTCGACACTCTTACCTTCAATGCGCCACATCTTTTAGATATATTTTAATCCTAACGCGGCTTCGGGCTTTGTCGATGAAAGCCATGAGGCATGGTGCAGCGCCCCGTTGCATTGCAAGGACGACGATGACGACGATGACGACGACGGTGAAGGCGAAGGCTTATTCGTGTGAGAACACTAAGAAGACGCTGTTTCCAAGTGTTCTTGACGATCTTCAAAGACAGCCGTGATTTACGATGGCACTTTACATATCCAGGCAACGCGAGCTGCTTTACTAGTTTCACTTTTATGAATATAGGTTTTTATGAGGTCCTCACTTGACATCCGATTCGATGCACGAAGATAGCGAATGACTTATGGCGTAAGTTAAGTTTCTTCTCGAAGAGAACTCTGCTCCGACCGTTACGACTGAGTATATATCCTTCTCATTTAAACATTTGATCAATTTCACTACTACAAAAGTCGACGGGGATGCAAACCAAGGCCCTAAAAAAACTGGGCAGTAAGACATAATGTATGAGACAATGACGAAAGCAATTTAAATAAAGATAGAGTTTGTTCTTGCCACCATGTGCTGTCGACAATAAATGGCGTTAAACCGGCAGCTGGGGATTATGATGAAACAAGGAATGATTCTTTTGATTTTCGCCACACCGCTTCCGAGAAACTTGAGATCCCCACGTGTCCTTCACTCTATCACGTCTTTAAAATGATTCACTCCACAATGCCACTAAAGTTTTTCTGTGTATGTATGTGCGTGTACATACGCAATGCGCATACTTTCTGCGTAGAGCTGTGTGCTGTGTCTTTAGGACAAAGTTGGGTAAATCTCTTAAAATTCATTACTGGTATCGAAGGCTCCAAAAGCTATTATAAGGTAGGGCGTAACAATCTATTACAATATAACAAATTGTTACGAATCTTTCTTCATTTCTTGATTATTCAGTCCCTATAGTTGTTTCTTCAGAGGTCAAGTAGGTATCGTTTATTTTGGCATGACGAAAGCCTTTTGATAAATTAAATCATGATTTTCTACTATAATCTGCTATAATCTTCTAAGTCAGTTATACTTTAAGTACTCTGTTAAGTACTATTTTCTGCTATAATCTTAGTTAAGTACTATTTTCTACTATAATCTTCTAAGTTAAGTACTATTTTCTACCATAATCTTCTAAGTTAGTTTCAAGCCTAATTGACTAATCTTCGAAGTGGCGTTAAGCCGGGGTCACACTGCTCATACATCATGCAACAAACAGTCTGGAAACACGAGTGACCGCAATATCCGTGGTTTGAATGCCGTGTGCCAAGTTCTTTTTTTTTAAATTAATTGCAATGCGCCATTCGAAGCACGGATCTCGCGGTGACTCTCGTTTGAATCTTTATGGAGACTGTTTTTTTGTATGATGTATAAGTAGTGTGACCCCGTCTTTAGGATATCTAACTGCTATTCTGGTACCTTATTATCCACATCTGGGGTACCCAAATATTCTAACTTTGGTGCTCTCCTATTCCTACCATATGTAAACGACCTTGAAGTGAACATAAAAAAATGCAAGCTTGTTAATGCTTGATGATGACATCAAGATTTTTAGGAATATATGATCGTCCTCTGATTGCAGTATCTTACAAGAGGATTTTGATTGTGCTTCTGAGTGGTGTTCAGCAATATTCTTGATGCTTAATTGAGACATGACAAAGCTACTGACATTGTGACGAAAATGCGAGATTTTGTTTTACCCATATGTTCTTCAGTCAGCTATTATCACACATGTCACCATGATTCGTAACATTGGGACCTATTTCGACATCAGATTTTCTTTTTCTGGTCATGTTAATCTGATTGTTGCCTCTTCTGTACGAATGCTTGGTTTACTTTCTCGCTTGTCCTGTGACATTAAAAATTAGGTTTGCATTGTGCGTCTATTTTCATGCTCTATACGAACAGAACTCAAATTCGGTAGTGTAGCATGGCACTCGTTGACGACTTTTGATGTGTCGCGAATAGACGTATTTAAAAACTTGACGCACCTCATCACGGTGTAATGCCACGTTATGCACTATGGGAAGGGGTGGGCAGTAAAATGTATGGCACTCCACTCCTGGCTCACCAGTTCCCAGTATGCAACGCGTGCTGTGACGGATTTATGGGAGTGGTGCACTAAAACTGTACAAAAATGTGTTTTTTTTGTATTTTATATGATAGGTATTTCAAGAGAAGATGTTATGACTACGACTACGTACTGAAACGTATGCATTTACAAAATCTATCTACTCGCCGACTCAGCCGTGATATCTTCTTTCTACCCAAAGTAATTCATGGTCATGCTGAGCTGCTAAGCTATGTACATTTTCATGCGCCTACTTGATTTTGTAGACACCACTCTCTCTTTTGTCCTTCTCTTCAAGAAAAAATTATTACCATTAATTTGCATGGAATTCTCATTTAGCGATTTAGAGTATCAACGTTAGGACATTTTTTTATTATGAAATGAACTCTTTCAAGCGTAAACTTGATTGTGAACTCTATGTTTAAGACTCTTTTGATAATATCGACAATTTGTTTTATTTGTTTTCGTGAAATGGTATGTTAGTAATTTTTTTCCTTACTTTTTAAGAGGCATGAGTATTTTTTAGAGCAAACTAGCTTGGTGCGATTCATTAATGACTTTCCCGCAATGAGTTCGACCTTTTTATTTTTCTATCGTTTGTGAAAGTAAATTAGTTGTATCTCTAAAATGTTCTATCTTGTGCTACTACATTAAAACCGCGAGGTTGTTCTGGGGCACGAGGAAAATAAAAAAATTATAATTATAATTATAATAACAGAACTCTCATCAATAAACCTCGTACGCCGTCGTAATGATGTTTCGTCTTCAATCGCCACTCTACACCTTTCATTTTAAAATATTCTTAGTGTATTGGTAAAAATAAATAAAAACTAGGGTGAAGCAACAAGGGTTACTGTAAACACGGAGTACCCATGCTGCCATTTACTTTTTTATCAAGATACATAATATGTACAATCTATTTAATTGGCGATTTTTAGGCCGCCAGATAAGATGTTTTGATAGAGAATGTTCCTTAAAATATTTCCCAGTGATATTCAGGTCTCATTGAATCAAACGTGCACATTATTTATTTTTGATTGTAGCAAGGAGTATTCATGCATCTAGTGTATAACAAAATTTCCAGTGAAAATGATCACGGAAGTCGGCTGAAATACAAGCCACTTGCAAATAGCAGCTGTCGACACACCCCTAAAGTCCTTTTCGGGGTACTGATCCTGCGACTTCGCAGTTAACGTGTCATGCGTACTATCGTCTTCCGACTTTTAAACATCTGAGCATCAGAATGTTGTGCATTAAAGTCCAGCTTGCGACCGAGGGTTAAATATAAAATAAGCATCCAGAAGACGGCCGTCGCGACGGGCCCATTCCATCCCTAACCGCCGGTGCCGTGACATGCGTCGGACATCGTAAAGTCGCATGAAATTCAATGACATGAGGGGCCTACCTACACTGAACAGTATGTGGTAAAGGCGGTGGCCTAACAAGAGCGACTACATGATATATTTTTGCGAAAACTGTTGCAATTTCCCAGCGGCACCGTATACGAGCTGGAACCAAAATATTTCTGAACTAGCTCTATAAAAACAGACAAGATGCCCCTGAAGTTTTATTGGCTGCCATCTCTTTCAAAGTAGTTTTTTTTGGAGGTAAGGCAGTGGTCTCAAAGTGTCTTCCGTTGTTGGAAGTTAAAAATTTAATTAGTATTTTTTAATATTAATAAAGTTATATTCAATAGTAACATTACGCAATGCAAAGCGCCATGCTTGCATAGCGTAATGCCACAGCGCAGACTTAATTTTGAGGTTTAGCCAAATGTTCCGCCTCATCATTTGCTCAGCTGATTATGTAGATAGGAGAGATTGGCTCTTCAAGTGTTTTGCAGGTGAGTAGATGCGCAGGCATTTTTTAAAAAGAGTAGGCCACTCACATTTACTTGAAACAACGGCAAAAAAAGAACAAAAGCAAGAAAAAAACATTAAAAATAAAACATTTTGTTGAACCTCTTAAAGCATCAGCGATTTGGAGGCGTATATTATGACCCTGGTTACATAAATAGTAAGTCTGTGAAAATCTGCCCAATCTTCTAAGACCACCTTCGCTAAAGCTGGTGTTTGCTTGACGTATTCAGTCATCAAGAGCACAGGTAAAACATACTTAGAAAAACAAAAATATTATTATCGAACAAAAAAAAATCATATGACATAAAAAGCGTGTGAATGTAAATGCGTATGAGGCCTGCATGCACCCTCTGTAATATAGCGACTTGATAAAAACATAAAAAAGACAGAAATCAGCGGGAACACAGACTCCAGCACTGAAGGTGTCAATAAAGCACATTAATAAACAAAAATCCTGGATTGTCAAGTGCCTCATTATAATGCGGAGTATTGTTTGCAAACAAGTCCCGTATTTAAACACTTCTGCTGTTGCCGACCCACTGTTTTGGAAATAGCAAATAGCAAATATGCTATTTGTTCCCAACAAGGTAGGACATCGTTAAATTTTCAAGCCCAGGTTTCTATAAGAAAGAATTCGCCTGACAGTAAGATCCATCTAGAGCAATGTGAAAATACCTCGGAGCACTTATTGCCCATAAAATATCTCCTTACGTTTGAGTCTCTTGAGGCACTAAAACTTGAAAAACCACATATAAGTTTGCAGGCCGAATGCTAAAAAAAATATTTGTGGAGTTTTTTTTAGAAAACCCAGTAATAGTCACTTTTCTCATAAAAGGATACCACTCGGCAATTTGTTTTCTTGACGTAATAAGTAATTGCTTTAAGAATTTGTATTTTCAACCTTCAGTGAGTGTGAGAGGTATGGTAGCTTTTAAATCTCGTTAGATATAAATAATGAGCCGCTCAACGGCCCTATCTGAACAAATTGGGGAAACGATGAGAACAGAATGGCAAATATGGGGTTCCGCGTTGAACGTCGGTGTATAGCCATTTTTAGGCAGCATGAGACAAGCGGTCTTGGTGTTTTATGGGAAATCACAATCTTCCGAACTTACAAACAGCATTTTAGATATTTTAAAACGCACTAAAGATTGCAGAAATAATAAAATTCGATACAAAAAAAACTGTAAGCAAAAACAAATATACACGTGGCTCCGTGTCTCACCGGTGACGTCTGTTATTGGCACAAGCCTGTGTTTCACAGTGTGCATTTACAAAAGAAAGATTTGCTAGTCCTACGTTGTTATTCAATGGACAGAACCTGTTTACTCGATAATACATGTCCCATTCATGAACAAAGTAAGTGTATTCGTTTAAACGCAGTGCACGTGGATAACCAATCAGCACGATTTACAAAAAAAGGCCACTGATATACGGGAAAGAGGCAACTTATTTACACCAAAATGTTATCAGTGCAAATCGAAGTATTGTGGGGAGTTGTGTTCTTGCTCTCGTTACTCGTTGCGTTTGTAAATCAGACCCCGATAATGGACTGCATCTGTGTTCTGTACATACACAAAAACGTGTGACGAAGGGCGTTGTTCATATGCGTGCCATGTATGTACACAATTGGCATTATTAATTACGAAAATTCGACAAAGATGCGCGCGCGTGCGAATGGCGTTACTAAATGTTTTACGGGTACTAGACGACGGAAAAACGCAATGCTAATAAAGCTACGCGTTGGCTCCGACGACGTTCAGAAAAACTAAAAACCAAAAACCAAAACAACGGAAGCTAAGCACACACGCACGAACGCGCGTCCATACAAACAAAAAGATATGCACACACTCACCGAAAAATACAAGAGCATGCATGCACGCGCGCACGAGCCGAAGTCTCCTAGAGTAGGGTTTAAGCAGAGTGACATCGACGAAGGACACCGCTCTGTTTTCCTGGCACGGAGGCCAACGCGCTGGAGAAGATAGCCTTCCCGCCCGAGGAAGCACGAATCGACGACCATCTTTTCGCTTAATGGAGCCGCTCATCCGTCTCAGACGGTTCATTTCCCCCATGTACGCACCCCGCTTTCACTCCAACAACTTCGCATGACTGGAGCGGCCGTTTCGAGCTACTGGCCGCGAGTGTTTCCCCACTTCCTCGGATCAAACGACACCGCCGCGACCCTACTCCTACCGACTAAACTTCGGCGATGCCCACAAGGAGCACGACGCGTCGATACTTCGCCAGTGTCCGATGCCATCCTCAATGCAGCGAATGATTAGCGTTTTTTTTACTATTTCTCCAAGGTCGGTAGCGTTCCTGCCGCTCGCAGTAAGTGTACTGCCTTTCTTAAGAATTTCCGAAGAACCTTCCAGCCGGCTGTATTGAGATTTATTTTATTTGGACATTTATTTTTTGCGTCCGAGATTGAATATAGCTTAGTGACCTAAAAATAAGACTATTAAAATCAAAAAGTATTTTTTATATTTCTGCTTTCGGTTGACAGAGTCTCACTGTCAGAAGTGTCTCTCCTTCGATGTGGTTTTCCTCAAAAGGGCATTCACGCTGCGCATGCATCATACAAAAGTTGCTGCTGACGTCATGACAAAAGTAGCTCCGGACAGACCTTCAATGCATTTAAAGCATACTTGGTTTTCTACAAATAAATGCTTAGTATATGACTGAAGAGATTATTTTGTACGACGAATGTGACAGATCCGTCCTCGGACGGAAGAAAAACGCCTCAGACAGGGTCTGCAGGTTGTCTTTCGTAGGATCTATTAAGCGGTGCAACTGCAGCTCTAGCACGTTGCCAAAAACCACGCTCCTGCTCTGAGTCTGCAGAGCGCGAGAGAGCTCGAACCGTCTCGTGAACTGCCGCAGGACTCTTGCGAGCTAAATTTACGGCGACGTTACGCACGCGGCGAACGCTCGATCGATTCATTCTAATAGTGTTTGAATGCGAGATCGCAGACTCAAGCAACGTAGGGAGTGGTGTCCCAGAGTGTGTCAAACAACGCTAGTCCTTCGACTAATTTATACTCGACCCCAGCCTTCTTGTCGCAATCCTGTCAACAAGGTCGGAAACAACCGCCGCTACGCGGGTTGGCGAACTCTTGAGAGTTCCTTTTCGTTTTATTTATTTCAGCGGGTAAGAGCGCATGCCGAGTTTAATCGAGTTACAGGAATTCGCTTCAACATTCCACCCACCTCTCCTCATCGAAATTCACCGACAGGAATCTCCAAGACGCTTTCATGTGGGCGGTTTGCCAGGCGGCTCTACACTTGAGCCTTAAACAAATCAGATGAGCAATCCCGCCCAACTTAGTATGTATCTTTAAATATATCACGCTAGGAGTAGTTCAGGCGGTCGCATGCGGGTTGTCATGATCGCTAAACCAGATGTGAAGTTCCGTTAAATCTTCGTATTTTTCTGAATCTGACCGTTTTAATCGAGTGGGATAATTAGCTAATAATCCTGTCTTTGGGCACGTAGCTGGTTTTATAAGTTCGTGGTGGTTGTCGAGGATATTAATGCACGATATAGAAAGGGAAGACAAACACGTCTGATACGTTGTGCTCCTATGTTTTTACAGCTTCCTCTTCTACTCTATATGCGCTGATTTTCTATTCTCAACAAAACTAAACGTAACAATATTTGAACTGAAATAAAAAAATGCTTAACATTCGCAACATCGGCACAGAGGAAGAGGACGAGGTCATACACACGTATGTTTCACCAAAAAGAGAGCTTGTGAGTTTCTTGTTTTCTTGTCACTTTGACATCACTTTTGTTAATACAAACATTACAAATTGTAGAATTTCTAATTTGTCGAAAAGTTTGTTCTGCATTCCTTCTAATACTGTTTCTTATTTTCTAAAGTATAATACTGCTGCATTTCATAAACATTGCACCGAACAGAAGAAAAGCCTTTTATATAACTATTTTGGTGTGACTTTTAACGCAGTGATTTTATTTATAATGTTTTAAAAGAAAATGAAAGGCGAGAAATAAAACACGCGACGCGTTGGGAATTTGGTTCTCGTGCTCATAGATATAAAAAGGTTGTGGAAGGAATATATCAATATTGAGAGATGTGCTACTTGATACATCGTTCTTTGACAAAAAGCTCTCACAAGATAAGGACAGAATGTAAGAGACAAAATAGAGGCACATGTGTTGTGTCTCCTACTTTCTGTCCTCATTTTGTGGTGTTTCTTGTCAAAAGCGAGGAATATAATTGTAGAGTGAAAAGT